>JARHVA010002965.1:1405000-1672500 GCA_037957365.1 Torreya grandis | reverse complement strand
TTTCTCTAATTAAAAGTGTATGAATAATTGTCTCAACAATAAATGTAATGTATCAACATAAATCTTAGAACTATATCATAATAACAAACCAAACAATTATGTCTTGAATAGTTCAAAACTAAACTATATCAATAGATGAAATAAATGCAAGTCAAATAGGGTCATGCCACTAGAGTGGATTTCACCTTCACTAAAATCCTAAAACATTAGAGGATACCTCATAAAGGTTTCTTGGGTGTGTATAAAACCCACATCAACATGTAAGACCTATTTTTGGTGCTAGAAAGAGGGCATCTTTCATCCCCAAGATGTGAAGATGATTTCATTTGGACTAGATATATCCAAAATATTACCCAGGTTTATCTTTGTTTATAACCTACTAAATCCACCCTTGCAGACCCATAGAAAGGTTAGTACCAAAAGAGGTGTCTTGAGAACATACCAAGTTCAATCACATTCTCCAAATAGGCATCCCATCCCACATGTAATGGCCTAGCCTTGGTTGACTAGTCTACCTTTAACATTACATGAGATGTTTATGAATTTACTAGAAACCTTGAAAAGTACCTCCCTACCTTTTCTCCCTTAGGAGGTAGGACCACTAAAGATCATGTAAAATCCTTTAGGACCAATCTAGGAGTATTAAATTTAGTACATGAGGATGTATCTTGTAAGATCTTCCCTTTTATGCTACAAGATACTACCTATGATTAGTTTATTAATATCATCAAGGGTTGACTTGGATCCTAGGATGAGTGCCAAGCCAAATTTTTAGGATAGCTTAGCCAAGCCACTAGTCCTAACATTATGTACCAGCTCTTTGCTAGCATGAAAGAGAGTTTAATGAACCCATTAAGGCATTTAATGTGAGATTCTTTAAAATGTATAGCTAGATAGACAACCCATTTAATAAAATGTTATATTAGCTATTGAGATGTACATATATGATTTAGATCCTAAAACTATAATATTTTCACATAGATCATCTAGAGTTGTATGACCATCTCTTTCCTTCATGTGCTATATTGATATGTGCTTTGTTCTAACTAGTAGTTTAGTTTCTTGATATGTGCTATAAAAAATTTGAATAGATTTTGGCTAATTAGTATGATTATGTCTATTAAGAATTTTTAGTAGAAATTTTAGGTTGATAATTCTTGATTTCATACAATAGGTTTGTTAGGCTAATGTTCACATCTATGTAAATGTTCCATTTTGATGCAACTTCATAGACTGAGCTATGGCTAGTTAAAGGGGCTTTATTCTTGTTAGATATAATATTTTATTAAGAGATGTAAAAATAATATTAGTAAAAATAATATTTAGATAATAAAATTTAATTAATTGCATTTTGTTCCTTAGACCTCCTTACTATGTTTGTCATTTTTGTGGGCCAAAGCAACAAGCTACAAACATTAGTCGATGGTACTTGCCCCTATTTTAAATTCTAGCTAAATAAAACACACAATCTCTATTTATATATTCTCTTTTCTACCTTACCTTTCCCTCTATTTGTGTTTTATTTGAATCATTCCCACATTAGAATAGATCCATCATCATCCACCTCAAAGTAGATCTAGGATTCATATCCATATCTAAACCATCTGGGTTAACGATTGCTTTACCATCCACCATTCCACCACAAGTTACTGTAAACCCAAGTATCTTGCAACTCATGCCCTAGAACAGAGCTAACCTCCATCAAGATCCTAAAACATTAAAGGCTACCTCATAAAAGTCTATTGGGTGTGCATAAAACCCATATCAACAATTTTGTTTCATGCCCAAACCCTACCAAAGAAGGCATACAACATACCTGCAAGATAAGACCATTTGGACAACATGACATTATAATTTTAAATCAAATAAAATAATATCAAAATAAAAATTAAAAGAGGTAGTATTTAACATATCCAAGCCAATAAATGAAAAAAAATAAATGGCTAAAGGCTATGCTATGACAATCAAACAAGTACAAATGGACAATCTATAAGGCCATGCAAACTATTTCAAAAAATTTAAAACAATAAGAGAACAAGAGATTTAAAAATCAAATAACAAAATATATTCATGGGTGTAGTAAGGTAACCTCCTTTTTATCTTCCCCTTGATACTAAACATAAGTTAAATTAAGGTTTGATACAAGGACAATCTTCTCTCCTTCAAGCTCCTTATATATCTTCTAGCTCAATTTCTCCTCTAAAATGCAAATTAGTGGAAAAATGTCCTTACAAAGAAGACTTCCTCTACTCTTGTAAGAAAAACACTTATCTCTTTGATCAATGGAAAGGTGATGCTTGTTCTTTCATATTCTTTATAAATTTATCCTAAATTCTTCCTATATATTTACTTCTCTTACAAACCCATACCACCTCTTACAAAGTATGAGGGAAAACATGGATATCCCATGCACAATAAATATCTCCTTTACATGTCATAAATGATGAATATGTTATCTAAAAATATCTTTTAAGACTCCTAAAATGGTCATAGTCTTACCTTTTGGTCAAAAGGCTCTAAATTCACTTCAAAATATCTATTTTTCACTTTATACAACCTTCTAAACTTTGATTTATTTTTTCATTGGAGTTTTGGAAAGTGAGAAATTGAAGTTGACTTCCATATTCATTGTTTTTTACTCTTAAGGTAAGGGTAAAGGGGGTGTGAATAGTAATAGATTGGCCACGATTGTCAAAGTTCAAAATTAGTTAATAAAACATAACAATGAATAGAATTTAATTAAATGTGTGAAATATCATATTACACATCTAATATAAGTTATACATCAATGCTTAGTGTAGTCCTAGTTCCCTCACATGACCACCTATAATCTACACATCAATGCACATGTAAAATTTCTCTATCATAAAATATCTAAATCAATTGAATGTATAATACCAAATGACATTTATCATTACACAACACATACAAAGAAGCATCTAAAAAACACATCATCTGAGTATATAAATGAGATAATATTATCATTTCAAAATTATAGCACTGATATGCTCAAATAACATGGTAAGGAGGTGTTATCTTCACTAGTAAGATCATACAAATATGTATATCAATGAGAAAGGTAAAATCATCTAGATTTACTATGAAAATTATCTAAAATAACCATATTAATAGTACTCATGTAATCAAATTAAAATCCTTATATATATAAAATCCATTGACTAATTAACATAATATCACTAAGGGCATCTCATGCCTCAAATAATAAATACTAAATGTAATATCATGACAAATAAAAAATACTATAACATACAAATCTATCACTATGAATATTGGGCCTCACATTGGCTGGGTATTATTGTCAAATGTATAAAAGGAAAAACATTCAGTATTTTTAAATATTTATGATTGAGCAAGCTATCCCTTTCCTTCCCACTCTTGTGCATATGTGTTAGTCCATAAATGTGTAAAATAAGATACAGTAGTTTAGAGGTTGACTAATGAAAAAAGACTTGGTCCTCATTATGGTGATTATGAGCATCTTGCTCATAAGAGAGATACAAATGGAATGTTGTTTTAATGCCATACAAAAATTATTACATACTCTTAGGAGGGGTGTGAGTGTTGTGAGGAGATTGGGTTCATGAGAATTGAAAATGGCATATGATTTGAGTGTAATATTAGGGGGCAACATTAAAAAGTATTTACAACATGTATGCTTTAGTTAGTTGGGTTGTGAGATACTTTTTGCCTACTGATTGTGTAATCAAACATAATTTATGTTATTGATATTATTATCTTTTTACCAAAGAAAAAAAATTATATTATTTAATTATGTAATATTATAAAAAATAATTTATTATTATTATTAAAATACTATTTTACATCCATGACAATATGATTGCAATGATAATTTTCTAATTCCTAAAAGATTTGATACTTGATAATGTTTCTTGGATCTCTGCACTACAACTTTTGAATGAAAATTTGATGATGATTTTGATGTGTGGATGTTGAAATTGTGGGTTTTAGAGGTTGAAAATTGTGGAAATTGATGTCAAAACTATTGGGTTGAAATTTCAACATTGAATATTAAATCAAAATTTATATGTAGCCATAGAAGTTGAAATTTTAACATTAAAATGTGGAAACTTTTGTTGAGGGCCAATTTTCATGTGTTAATTATTTTAATTTTAAATGCACTTGTAAATTGTAACGTAATGTGGTGAATGTCAAAATTTTGGTGCTAATACAGTATTTAAAATAAAATAACATTGTATAGCTATTAAGGCCATGTTGTAGTAGTAGTCAATATTATTACTACATTAGGATATCATGCAATCATTTCATTAGTTTGTAAAACCATTCACATGATTTATTTATGTTTCCATGTGTTTTAATTGAGATTATATTAGAGTAAACTTAATTATTATTTTTTTATATCTTGACGTAACTATTTTAGTATTTTGTAAAAAATTCAAGGTTACTATATAAGGATATGCACATTTATCAAAGCATGCTAAAAAGGATATTTGTAATATGTTGTAGTTGAAAACACTCTGATAGTTATGTATATTGAAAAATGTAACCAAAAAACATACTTTACTTTTGTAATTCTATCACCATAGTCTATATGACCATATTTTTCAAAATATAATTAAGAAATTTCCTCAATTTAAGGCATGGAATCTTTATGACATTTACTTGTCTTTGATGGATAGGAAATAATTTTAATGTTATAGATTGATATGTTACTAAAAATTGTAAATATGTCTCTCAATTCATTGAAATATATATATTTTTTTTTTACAAATTTTTTTTGTGGTACACAACTAAATATTGACAAGTAATGGAGACACATACTTAAGGAAGAAACATATTTTGGTATTAATACTTTTAAACTTTGACACTACCTAATTCAGGAGAAGTTGTTAAATAAGGATACTATGAAGGATAATTTCATTCTCTTAGAAGATTAAGGATAATTCCAATGCAAGAGTCTATGGTCCTAGTATTGAGAAGAGCCCTGATGATCCCCTTGAGGATAAGTCTATTCTACATAATTTTGAAGTAGAAAAACCCTCCATTGGTTCCTTGAGTAATTATCTAGTGGCCTTTAATATGAAAATAGAAAATCCATTAAGGCCCTTATCCCAGTGGAGAAAGGAAAAATGAATTTATGTCCATAACCTAGGCCCCCTTTGGATCTCTAAAATCCAAGGTTGAAAACTTTTTAGCTGGAAAAAAGTTAATGGGTTACTCTAGTTATTCCAATAGGATTCTTTCTCCTAATAAGATGGCTCACATTACTAATGGGATTAACACTTAGTTGGGAAATCCTCTTAGTCATATTATTTCTATAAACTCTAATGTCCCCCAAAATAGCCAAAATAATTCTAATGTCATCATGGGAAATCCACTAACTCAGGAGGGGAAATGGACATAGTTCAGAAATAATAAAAAGGAAAGGAAAAAAGTGGTAGATAGAGCTAGTACAAGAGGAAGGAAAAATCAAAATAATAAGGAGAAATCCCCTGAAGTAGTAAAGGGAAATACTCAAGGATCATAGAGGATCCTTAGACAATCTACGATATTGTTATCTCCATTGGATGCTACATGAAGAGTTGGGGTTTTTCAACATCCTTAAGTTTTGTTAAGAATGTTCATCATCCTAGGTTTTTGAATTATTTTTAGTATAAGAGAGTCCATGATAGGCTACCTCATGTTGATGGATTAGTTAATAAGGATTGGCATCACGAGCTAAGCAGGGGATTGGAATCACTACTTAATACTATGAATGTTCTTGATTCAAGTTGTTAGAGTATTAAATACAATTTCAATATTTTTTTTTCAATTTTGAATTCTTGGGGTGAAATTTACCCCCAAAAAAATTTGATGGGAAGGGAATTTATTAATCAGATCACACCACTAAGATTTTAAAAGTTTTTAACTTTGTTTAGTTATTTATTGGATCATTAAGTTGATTTTAATTCTTAGGTTTTTTAGTGGTTATTTACCTTATTCTTATGAGATGGAGAGCACATTGGGTCACCATAAGAACACTAAGGACCACTTGAGAGGTGACCTCAAGCACCCTTCTAACTTATTTAAGTGTAGGAACCCAATCTTATATGTTATCAATAATATTTTAGTAAAGGATGAAGAAAATTAAAACAAATCTCTCATAGGTAGATTTGTAGGAGTGAGGAATTACATTGAAGCAATTAGGAATTAGACCAAGAAGAAGTGGACCAGGGTAAGAGGGGTCAATTTTTTTGATCTTGCTAACAAGTTATTTTTGTTTTCATTTGGTTTCAAGAATGACTATCTTAATATTGTTAATAAAGGCCCATGGTTGATGGGTAAACAAATTATTTTGCTTCAACCTTAGAAACTAAATTGGTCCTCCTCATAATTTAAGTTAGATAGGATTTTTTTATGGATTAAAATCCTAGTCCTCCATCTCATCTTTTGGGATGACTAGATTTTTAAGAAGCATAGTAGAAACCATTGGTTTACTTGTGACTATTGACCCAGTCACCCTATCACATAAAAGGTTGGTTTTGGTCTAGATCTATGTTAATCTCAATAAACTAGTATCTCCCTATCTCTATTTAGCTCAGGTCTACTCTAGGATCCTAGAATTAAAAAAAATTGTTTAAAAGGGAAAAATAAATTTGTCCATGTTGTAGGAAATTTGGTAACCTTAAAGATTTTTGCCCGACAACCCAACGAAACTAGCATGATAGTAGCCTCAGGGTAGGAGATTTTAAATCTAGCCTTGACTCTTGAATGCATGATGGGGAGGTTTTGAAATTCCCCCTAATGAAATCCTTGAAAAGATCAGGAGTCAAGAAGATGTTAAAGAAATTATGAGTAGGAACAATATATGGATCCTCTTATAGTTGGTATCTCTTTTTGGTTTTGGACTTTGGATTTTATGTTGTTTTGATTTGGGCTATTTTTATTTGCCTTAGTTTTTTTCACCTACTAGGACCTAGACCCCTTCTATGTCCTGAGATGGACTGTACACTAGTTTTGTATGTGTTTATTTTTAATCATAATAATATATTATGTTACATAAGTAACCCAAAAAATGTAAAAAAATAATGCTAAGATATTTCCCAATTCATAAACTACACTTAAATGTCCTAATCCAATCATTTTGCTCTACATGACCATAATTATCAAACCATTAGTAAAGACATAATAAAAATTGTATTTATATTTCATCCTAAAAGGCCATGCTATATATGTGTATGTGTAAATACATCAAATCATGTGATTGAAACAACATATTTATCATATGTTGTACTAATGAACATAATAACAAAAA
Organism: Torreya grandis; assembly: GCA_037957365.1. Taxonomy (NCBI): domain Eukaryota; kingdom Viridiplantae; phylum Streptophyta; class Pinopsida; order Cupressales; family Taxaceae; genus Torreya; species Torreya grandis. Next base: position 1,665,206 of record JARHVA010002965.1, on the reverse strand, counting down.
TAAAAGGTGACCACAAAACATAATTGAATGTCCCAAGTCCAATATTGTAGTCAATGTGGCCACATTTTATCAAAATTCAATTGATAAATTTCATAACCTTTGTGAAGGCAAATGATCATAATGATATTTATTTGGGTTTGATTAATAGGAAAAGATCTAAGAATTATGGCCAAATTTTTTATTGACTACCACAAATATTGATCTTAATGTAATGACATATGTAATGTTGTAGTTTGTCAAACATAATTTATGGCATAAGACTAAATTTTGATAAGTATTAGAGATTATTACTTGAGGACGATATATTTTTTGGTATTGATAGTTTCAAACCTAGACACTTGTTATTGATATAAATATAATAAATTTTAAAATGTAATTCATTGAATGTAAAATAATCAATGATAAAACTATTTACCATTTACAAAGCACATTTAAATGTCCTAATCCCATAATTTTAGTCTATGTGACATTAATTGTTAAATAATTTGTAATGGTGTAGTAAAAAACATAATAAAATTTCCATTTGGAGCACAACCAAAAAAGACACATTACCGAAAGGTATGTACATCCATCTAAGAATGATGATAAGTGGATATATATCATATGCTATAGTAAAAAACATCAAAACATACATGAATATCAGAAAATGTAACCACAAAACACAACTGAATACCCTGAATCCATCACTACAGTCCATTTAACCACATTTTATTAAAATGTTGTAAGCCCTGATTTATACCTTTCTTATTTAAATTGTGTTTGTGATATTATAATAATGATATCATGTTTTTTTAAGAAAATGGAAACTTATAAATTTATAAGACTTCACATGAATTTTTAAGATAAGATAATTTTTATAAATATTCTATGTATACAATGCATGTTTGTACATGTTACTTGAGATTATTTCAAGTTAAGTTTCTTATGATATCTAAGGTGGAGAATATTTATGGGTGAAATGATGTGTAGGATATAGGAGCCCATGTAAGTGAATTAATATTACTCCAATAGTAGGTGCACTAGTGGTATTAGATGAGTAATGTCCTTCATAACACTAATAATTAAAATCTAATCCTACTATAGGAATAAGTCAACCTGTGGTGTTAAGAGATCACCCAAAGGGATCCAATCCTAATCGCATGTTTATCCTCTATAACCTCCAATGAGTTTATTTTGAATTATTGACATGTCTAGTATTGCTATCCTGACACAACCTATAATTTCACAATAGTTGACTCTAGGGGAATTGAAACATGTTGGTTAGCTAATCATCCATAAGCCTCAACCAATAGAGCTACCCCACTTTTGGCAATCATGTATATATATTGTTAACTAGTTGTGTCTTTGATTTTTTGGACCAAACTGACACTATTTACACCCCTTTTACATACTTTATAAGCTACTTTAACCTTATAATGATATATTTAGGTGAATAGAGAGACCAATTAAGTTTCCACTTATAAAAAAACTCAAATGGAATAATATACCCAAGTTTTCAAGGTAGTAAGAAGTGGAGAATAAATATTTTTAGGTGCATTTAAGATATTTTGAACAAACATATGGACTTGAATTTTTTTGGGATCCTTGAAAGATATTTATGAAAACCTATGTGACCATTTATGACATTGGGAAGATAAGATATTAATGAACATGGGTCCACCTTACTTGGCCACATATGTTTATAAAATAAGTTATTACACAGGAAATGTTTTGAAAGAAGGGCCAAGGATTGAGAATGGACAAATGTCACATTCCAATTTGGAAAAAATGATTTATTCTTCTTTTATAAGATAAGTAAAAACCTTCCTTAAATAAAATTTTTGGTCATTAATTTCATTTTATAAGGAGAGCTCTAGGTTAAGGAGGAGGAAGAAGCTTTGAGTAGAGAAAGGTTGCTTGTGTCAAGGCACTTACAGGATGAGATCTTGCTTAGGAACAAGTGAAAGAACTAAGGTATAAATTTACATTACACCCATGAAAGTATTTTTTTATTTGACTTAAAAATTTCTTGTTCCCTTTATGTTTGAGAGTTTTCAAAGGGTTAGCATGGTCGTTTGGCTTGCCACTTTTTATAGTTTGTTTGCATAGTTGGGCCTATGGCCATTATGTTAGTTTTAGGCCTCTTAGGGCATCGAGATGAAAAAAAACCTTAACTTATTATTTATATTTTGAGAAAAAATTATTTTACTTGAAATCATATTGTTATGATGCCAAAATGGGCTTAGCTTGTGTGTTTGATGTGTGGTTTTATTGGGTAGAGTTCTTGATAAGGAACAAGTGGAGGAACTAAGGTAGGACTTTCCATTACACCCATAAAAGTATTTTATTATTTGATTTAAAAAAATTATTTTTCCATTCTTGTTTGATATTTTTAAAAGTGTTATCATGGTTATTTGGCTTGCCCCTTTTTATGGTTTATTTTCCATAGTTTATCCTATGGCCACCATGTTATTTTTATCCCTCTTAGGATATGCGGATGGTAATATTAACCAACTTATTATTTTTATTTTGAAATACATTTATTTCACTTAAAATCATATTTACATGATGCCCAAATGAGCTTAGTTTATCTATTTGATGTATACCTTCTATAATCATCTAAAAATGACACTTGAATGCAAAGAGTGTTAGTGTCCTGGTTTGGGTGATCTTATAATTTTCCCACATTTTGTTACCAACATATATATTTTAAAATAAAAAACCACCTAAATTTGGCCTATACATATTTTAAGACCCACACAAGCACCAAAATAGTATATATACATGAATTTATCCCTTTATCCATTAGATGGAAATCAAATGCAAAATTACACAAATAAACTCAAAATAAGATGTACACAATCAAGGTTATCAATCCCTATTATTCCCTAATTTTGAATAAAACCATATAAAACATTCCTAATCTTAGATTAATTAGATTTATATTCTCAAGCATAATTAAAACACTCAAACTAGAATTTATACTAGCTTCACTTGTACCTGCACCAACATTTAGGTGGGGAGAATAATTACACAAATAATCTCAAAACAATATGTGCAAAATCAAGGTTATCAATCCCTATTATTCCCTAATTTTGAATAAAACCATCTAAAACATTCCTAGCTTAGATTAATTAGATTTATAGTCTCAAGCATAATTAAAACACTCAAAGTAGAATATATACTAGCTTCACTTGTACCTACACCAACACTTAGGTGGGGAGAACTATATAGGGCTCGATCCCTCCTTAAAGCATTGATATGTAGGAAAATATCACCATAGCAGGTTTTTGAGGATTTGAATCCTATGCCAATAATAATAACATTTGATACTTTTGCTAACTATGTTAGGGTGTGGAGCTAAAAGCTTCACCAAGGAGCATACTTAAACAGGTTCGGGTCTACACAGACGCCGGCGTCGGTCAGGAGCGACCGACGTCGGTTAGTAGCAGTTGCAGAGGCACCGATGTCGGCGATATGGTCGACCGGCGATGGTCACAGGCGAACAGGCAAGAATCGATGTCGGTTACCTGCGTGTCCAGAAATCTATTTTCGTGGACGGCAGCGAGTGTTTGCATGATAAGTTTGAGTCGTGGACTCAAGCTTGCGTCTCTATTGTTAGCAATACTATTTTTAGAGCCCTTGTTCAAGAGGCTTAACTGTTTGTTGTAAGAGCATGCTCAAGTTTCCCTATTTCTATATGTAGGAAGATCTTCTTAGCTTAGAATTGTAGAGTGTGTGTAGAACTGTAAGAGTAGAACATTGTGAATGTTTGAAGGACAGTATAGAGTTGCATCAATCCAGGTTGTTGGATTTGAATGTACTTGAGAGTGAGCTCTTGAGGAATAGAGATCTAGTGAGAGATCTTGTGTGCATCTGAGAGAGGTGTGGAAGAACGAAGCTTCTTCATATTGTATTCCTATTGTAAAGAGTTTCAATACAAGTTTTCAGGGTGTTTTCTTGTATATCTTGTTCTGTGCTATTTATCATTTCAGTTACTTATCTATCTGATTTATTTCCGCGTTTATTGCTTTCACAAGTGTAATCTATTGTTGGTTTGATCCCCCAACAAGTGGTATCAGAGCCTTGGTTACAGGTTACAGGTTACAGATTACAGGTTGCTCACAGGTGTTTCTGCAGGAATTTCTGTTTGAGTGGGAGGAGCAATGGCAGAAGAAAGTAAGCTGAGAATGGAAAAGTTTAATGGCAAGAACTACCAACATTGGAGAATGCAGATAGAGGACTATCTGTATCAGAAGGATCTCTACTTACCGTTAGGTGGGATAGCAAAGAAGCCCAAGGACATGGAGGATGAAGAATGGGAAGTTCTTGACAGAAAGGCTCTTGGGTCTATAAGACTGAGTCTGGCCTCCACTGTGATATGTAATTTGTCACAGGCAAAAACAACGGTAGAGTTGATGACCACGTTAGCAAATATGTATGAAAAACCGTCAGCTTCAAATAAGGTATATCTTATGAAGCAATTATTTAATTTGCATATGAATGAAGGTGGATCTGTTTCTACTCATCTGAATGATTTCAATGGAATTGTTAATCAGTTAAGTTCTGTCAATATTGTATTTGAAGATGAAATAAAAGCTCTTTTGATATTATGTTCTTTGCCCGAAAGCTGGCATGGCTTAGTAATGGCAGTTTCTAATACTGCATCTGCATCAAATATTTTGAAAGTAGAAGATGTGGTTAGCGTTATCTTGAATGAGGAAATACGCAGGAAAAGCATAGAAGAGACATCTGGGAACGCTTTAAATTTTGAGAGCAGGGGAAGGCAAAAAGAAAAGAGCAAGAGGAGATCAAGATCTAAGTCTAAGGTGAGAGGAAGATCCAAATCCAGGAATGGCAGGAAGCCACAATGCTGGAACTGTGGAAAGATGGGGCACATAAGCAGAGATTGTTGGTCAAAGCCCAAGGAGGACAACCAACACGAAGGAAAGGAAGAAGCCAAGGTTGCAGGTATTGCACAGGATGCTTTAATTTTCTCTTTGCATAATAACATAGAATCTTGGGTATTAGATTCTGGTGCTTCTTTCCATGCTACCCCTAACAGAGAGTATTTCAGTGACTATATCCATGGAGATTTTGGAATAGTATACTTAGGGGATGATGAGCCTTGTAAGATTATTGGCAAAGGTAAAGTGCAGCTGAAGATGCAGAATGGCAACACATGGGTGTTGAGAGAAGTGATGCATGTTCCTAGTTTGAAGAGAAATTTGATTTCTGCAGGTAAGCTAGGTGATGAGGGTCGTACAGTAACTCTCACAGCAGATTCTTGGAAGGTGACCAAGGGTGCACTAGTTATGGCCAGAGGTAAGAGAGAAGGTACTCTCTACTTGTGTAATTGTGTTACTAACAAATCTCCTTCAGTTTTATCTACTTCAGGTGTGGATTGTAAATTGTGGCACTCAAGGCTTGGCCACATGAGTGAGAAGGGTATGTCAATACTTAAGTCTAAAGGTATGCTTTCAGATTTGAAAAGTATGGATCTAGAGTTTTGTGAGCACTGTGTATTTGGAAAACAGAAAAGGGTTAGTTTTCTCAAGACCGGGTCTACTAAGAAAAGGTAGAAGTTGCAGCTTGTTCACACAGACGTGTGGGGACCGGCTCAGGTAGCCTCTATTGGCGGATCACGGTACTATGTTACATTCATAGATGACGCCACAAGAAAGGTATGGATCTACTGTATTAAAAAGAAATCTAATGTTTTTGAGACTTTTAAGTTTTGGAAAGCCATGGTTGAGAATGAAACAGGCAGAAAGTTAAAGTGCTTGAGATCTGATAATGGCGGTGAGTTCTGTAGTCTTAAGTTCAAATTGTATTGTTATACACAAGGAATCCGTAGGCAAAGGACGGTTCCAAGGACACCTCAGCAGAATGGTATTGCTGAAAGGATGAACAGAACTATCATGGAGCGTGCAAGATGTATGAGATTGCATGCAGGGTTGCCCTTAGAGTTTTGGGCAGAAGCAGTTGACACCGCAGTGTACCTGATTAACAGAGGACCTTCTACAGCTCTGGATGGTGGAATTCCAGAAGAGGCATGGATAGGTAAAAAGGTAGATCTTTCATATCTCAAAGTTTTTGGTAGTGAAGCCTTTGTGCATATAGATAAGGAAAATAGAAAGAAGCTTGATCCTAAGTCTATGAGGTGCACGTTTATAGGCTATGGCTCAAATGATTTTGGTTTCAAATTTTGGAATCTAGGAACTAACAAGGTAATCAGGAGCCATGATGTTGTTTTCAATGAAAGAGTGATGTACAGTGATCAGATAAGGAAGCTGGATCAATCTGGGCAGAGCAATAGTGAATTGGACGAAGTTATGGTCCAAAATGAGCTCGCGGGAAAAAGAAATAGTCACTTGCAGGAAAACACAGAGACCGACGTCGGCAGGGTTGTAACCGGCGTCAGTAGTACAGAAACCGATGTCGGTCATACAGAGACCGACGTCGGCAGACCAGGCACCGAGGTCGGTCAGAAAGAACCGACGACGGCGAGTGACAGGTCTACAGGTGGCCGAGATCGGTCACTGTCAAAAAAATTGGGTGGACAGATTGTTGAAAACAAGTCCAAGACACCCACCAGGAGGTCTGAAAGGGTAAGTAAGCCTCCAATTAGATATTCTCCTTCCTTATATTATTTATTGCTAACCGATGGTGGAGAACCAAAAAGTTTTGAAGAAGCATTACAGGTGGAGTCCAGGAGTAAGTGGGAGCGTGGCATGGTTGAGGAGATGGAGTCCTTAAGAGAGAACCAAACATGGGATTTGGTTGAATTGCCAGCTGGTAAGAGAACACTGAAGAATAGATGGACCTACAGGTTGAAGGAAAGTGAGGATGGTCAGATGCGATATAAGGCCAGATTAGTGGTAAAAGGATTTGCACAAAAGCCAGGTATTGACTTTGGTGAAATTTTTTCTCCTGTTGTTAAGATGACTTCAATAAGGGTTGTATTGTCTTTGGTTGCTTTTGAGAATTTGCATCTCGAGCAGCTAGATGTTAAGACAACATTTCTTCATGGAGATTTGGATGAGGAAATTTATATGGAACAGCCAGAAGGTTTCGAGGTCAAGGGTAAGGAGAAATTTGTGTGCAGGTTAAAGAAAAGCTTGTATGGCCTCAAGCAAGCTCCAAGGCAATGGTATTTGAAATTTGACAGGTTTATGACTGAGCATGGCTACAGTAGGTGTCAATCAGACCATTGTGTATATTTCAAGAGATTTGATAACGGTAGATATATTATTCTATTGTTGTATGTAGATGACATGCTGGTTGCAGGGTCTCACATGCAGGATATCTCTGAGCTCAAGGAGAAGTTAGCTCAAAAGTTTGCCATGAAGGATTTGGGAGCAGCTAAGAAGATCCTTGGCATGAGCATTAGGAGAGACAGGAAAAATCACAGGTTGATATTGTCTCAAGAAGATTATGTGAACAAGGTGTTGGAGAGGTTTAATATGCAGGATGCAAAATCGGTGAGTACACCTATGGCTGGACATTTTAAGCTAAGCAAAGAACAATGTCCCAATTCACATGATGAGGTAGAGTACATGAGTACAGTTCCATATTCTTCCGCAGTAGGGAGTTTGATGTATGCAATGGTATGTACTAGACCAGATATTGCCCAAGAAGTGGGAGTAGTAAGCAAGTATATGGCCAATCCAGGTAAGGAACATTGGAAAGCGGTTCAATGGATCCTTAGATATCTGAGAGGAACCAGCAGCAAGCACCTATGCTATGGAGGTTCAGATACTTCTCTACATGGCTATGTAGATTCAGATATGGCAGGGGATTTGGATGGCAGGAGGAGCACCACAGGTTATGTTTTTACTGTAGGTGGATCGGCAGTTAGTTGGATATCTAAGTTGCAGAAGGTTGTAGCCTTGTCAACTACAGAAGCAGAATACATTGCAGCTACAGAAGCTAGCAAGGAGATGATATGGATGACACGGTTCATGGAAGAGCTTGGAAGGGAGCATGGGAGTTGCAGATTGTACAGTGACAGTCAGAGTGCAATCCATTTGGCCAAGAACTCAGCGTTTCACTCTAGAACCAAGCACATACAGCTAAGGTACCACTTCATACGGCAGGTATTGGAAGATGGTGAGTTGAAGCTGGAGAAAATTCATACAGACAAGAATCCTGCTGATATGCTAACAAAGCCGGTTACGATGGAGAAGTTGAATCTTCATTCAACTTCTATTGGTCTTCATGATTGAGTTGAAGATGGAGGAGCAAGAAGATGATGCTGTATAGGTTGGTGCAGCTGGTTTATCTCCAAGTGGGAGATTGTTAGGGTGTGGAGCTAAAAGCTTCACCAAGGAGCATACTTAAACAGGTTCAGGTCTACACAGATGCCGGCATCGGTTAGGAGCGACCGACGTAGGTTAGTAGCAGTTGCAGAGGCACCGACGTCGGCGATATGGTCAACCGGCGACGGTCACAGGCGAACAGGCAGGAACCGATGTCGGTTACCTGCGTGTCCAGAAATCTATTTTCGTGGACGGCAGCGAGTGTTTGCATGATAAGTTTGAGTCGTGGACTCAAGCTTGCGTCTCTATTGTTAGCAATACTATTTTTAGAGCCCTTGTTCAAGAGGCTTAACTGTTTTTTGTAAGAGCATGCTCAAGTTTCCCTATTTCTATATGTAGGAAGATCTTCTTAGCTTAGAATTGTAGAGTGTGTGTAGAACTATAAGAGTAGAACATTGTGAATGTTTGAAGGACAGTATAGAGTTGCATCAATCCAGGTTGTTGGATTTGAATGTACTTGAGAGTGAGCTCTTGAGGAATAGAGATCTAGTGAGAGATCTTGTGTGCATCTGAGAGAGGTGTGGAAGAACGAAGCTTCTTCATATTGTATTCCTATTGTAAAGAGTTTCAATACAAGTTTTCAGGGTGTTTTCTTGTATATCTTGTTCTGTGCTATTTATCATTTCAGTTACTTATCTATCTGATTTATTTCCGCGTTTATTGCTTTCACAAGTGTAATCTATTGTTGGTTTGATCCCCCAACAAACTAGATACCTAGTAACATGGAGGTTTAGGGTTTGGATACAAAATCAGTCAAAATAGGTCACTGATAGAGAATCTAAACTTATGCACATAGGAACAAGATTGGTAGACTCAGAAACAGGTACACCTAAAAACTCATAATAGTTTTACATAGAGGACACTAGTGCTAAAATAAGGACACTAACACCATTAGTGCTAATATCTAGTTAGGGCACTATAATCAAGGAAGGGTTTTGACACTTGGATCCTATTTTTTACAATTAGATCAACTCCTATACCAGTTTACAATCTCAATATCTCCTATCTCAGTCAATTTCAAACCAAGTATCTATTTACATAATTTATTACTATTTTTTAAATGTTAAACTAAGTCAATTTTATTAAAAAATAGTGGATGTATTTATTAAATATTTTTACCCTAATTTATTATATTCAGAACCTTTAACAACTTAGGGATTAAACTCTATAAACCCTAAAAATTTAAATCACCTTCATTGGGTAGTATTTATACATGAGAACTATGTTCTAAAGTGCTCATACTTGGATATCTTACATGGGGTTTGAAAAATAGGAAAAATAACATTTTCATAGTACTTTCATAATAAGAGAGAAGGGTTTGGGAAAGGGAGGCATCCCAAAGTTATCCTTATCCCATACCATAGAGTGGAGAGAAGAAATATTTGTCCACAATGTGTGATTTTATAATCTTATAAAACATTTTAATCTCTTTTGGATTTTATGTATCATTAAATGATTTAAATTTATGTGTTGAAATGAATTCTTGTGTTTTTGATTGTGTGTTAGTAGAATCCCCTTACTTATAGGGAACTTTGATAGGTTTAGCCATCTAGTTTTCCTACCAATTTTCCTATCTACTTGCACTTACATTATCTCAACTTGTTATTACTACACATACATAGAGATTGGAATCCTTGTCTTGGGGGATGCATAGGGAAATTATATTTTTGGGAGGTGAGACCTTCCTTGGTTTGCCATTGTGGTGTGTGTTGTAACTTTGATTTGAAGACTAGTTTTCTCAACTTTATTCTTGTAAATGTGATGAAAATTGTAGTTGTCTATAAGAATCCATCAAATGTAATAATTATAATTTTTGAGTTTTTAAAAATAAATATAAAAAACTATTCTTTGAATTTACAAACATTTTAGTACTATGGATACTAAAATATGATTTATGTAGTAATCTAGTCTTTTACACTTTGAAAATACCTATCTTGGTTATACCTTTTATTTATAGACCTACCCACTATTGAAAGGATTGTATTCAATATCTCTTTATGCCTAATTTATTATCTCTTAGTCCAACCATGATTATTATGATGGCCATGACTTATATACTATGAAAAATATCTAAACCTAATTATTATCGTTTACTGATAGTTTTAGAATTGTACCTTTTTTATAGCTTCCTAGAAACCTATGTCTTAGATTGACACCTGGATTGATGCAAGTGTCTAACTTTCCTATGAAGTGTCAAGTTCCCAAAATTCATCTGATTTACAAATGAAACATATCTTAAAGGTCAACCTTAGTGATTTAATTTGAGATATTTTTAAAAGGGATTAGTATATATACAAAATCAACCCTCATTCATTCCTAACATATAAAACACTTAGAACTTACAAGGAAACATACCAAGAAGCACTCAATCAAGCATTCAAGTGAGCAAACTTGACCTATTCATCCCTATTTGTCTATTAGTCATAGGATATATATTTCCATAGGTTTGAAGAATTCAAATATTAGTTCATGAGTGATATTTTCCAAGATACAAGATAGGTCACTACATGTCTTTGCTTATCACACATTTCATCCTTGTGCACACACAATCCAACACATAGGGGAGAATTACATAAGTATAAGGTCTTATTTAGAGTAATGGATACGTAAGTAATTATCATTAATATAGGGGTCATTGGGGAAGCTTGACATCATCCCACTAACCAATTTTTACCATAATCATTACAAATGTGAAGATCTAGGGTATGATCATTTGAAAAAAAAGTGACAACTTGTGTACATGATCGAAACACATCATAAGGAATGCAATAGAACCCAAAAGGATATAATTTCTCACACCTAGATATAATCAATATTTTATGTCTAGTTATCACACTAGCATCAACACAAATTTCCAAATTTGATGCAAGTGTCTGAGACCATATAGTGTAAAATTTAATAATTTAATGACTATTCTAGGATCTTGATCCACTCCACTTCCATCCTATTTTATCCCACATCTATATGTGTAAAATAAACTAGCTAAGTACTTCATATAGTTTTTTATCTAAGATAAAATCACTTAAATCTCTAAAAATAATTATATTTGTGTAGTAGACCATCATGATTCCATTGATTTTCATTTAATAATTTTAGAGATTATGATTTAAAAGTTATGAGATTTTAAAAGGAAATATATTATTATGCTCTAATTTATTTAGTAAAACTATCTAACTTAACATAATTTATTTACACATTAATCAAGGAAAATTTATTCTTAAAATGGTCTTAGATTGAAATTCTTAATTTTAAGATCTTGTATAAATTTGTTTTACAATTTGAAGGATTTTATAAAGCATAAAATGTTTTTTTTAATTTTATTAGTCTATAGAGAACTTTTGCACACAAGGCCTTCATGTGAAATCCAATGTAACCTTTTGTGTATGGTAATTAGGTGGACTTATTTAATGATATCTCATATGATCACATGATTATGGTTTATACCCTATGGGGTTATGATGAGTTGATGTAACTACATAAGTTTGCTAGCGGTCTCAATTTTTCAACACCATGTGAGTACTTTTGTTACACTCTGTAGTTTATTATTAGTGGATAATGGGGACATTAATATTCTAATCCACATGATCAAATCCTACCTCATTGCATTTCTTAATTAGGTAATTAAAAACTATTGATCTCCACCATAACAATTAAATCCACCACCTTAACCTTAGATGACCAAATTTATAATTTAGTTTTGGTTTTCATTAATATTTTGTAATTAATATTTTATATTTTACAATATTATTTTCTAAAATTTTGTCTCTACAATTTTATCTCAATTCATAACTTTTTCCTTAACTAAAAATAATTTTTGGGTAATATACCTAGTTACTATTTTCTAAATGTTATATTTTTCAAGATATGACCTAGTATCCAAGGAGAGACCTTTTTACCCTGTTGGTCTTTAGTGAGTTCCTAGAAGCCCTAAGATGGGTTGACCTAAAATATAACTCTTCTTAGGTTTTTCTCTTCTTCTAAATATAATTAATTTTAAAACCTGAAACTAAAATGAATATAAATTTCTTACTAACCTAGACATTAGTGACCATTAATGGCCATGGAGGAGTTTGAAGCTCCCAATCACTATTTCATTCATTATGTGAGGCTAAGAAAACCTGGAAACATTCTAAGAAGATGGGTACCTACATAATCAACTTGGGAAATTTTTATATCAAGATAGAAATGTAAAATTAAATATATCAATTTTTTTTATACATGTAATATTATTGTATTATAATATTATTTATCTTAGGTGTAATATGTAGGAATTTTTTTGTCTCATAGTGGTATATGAAAAGACTACATAGGAATATGAATATTCTTCATTGAAGGTAAAATAATTTTCCACATTGTGGCTATAAATATTTTTAATCTTTATTCATTTATTATAACTTGAATAAAATTTAGTTTTGTATGAAATTATTATTTATTATCATTATATTATTCCTAGACTAACATTGGTATCATAACATAGTCTATTTTTTTTGCTCCATTCTAGCCATATGACCTACTCATATTCTTTTAAAGAAGACAAGTATAATTGGTGGTGTTGAATGAGCATGTCAGCTATATTTTAGAGCATAGAATCTTATTCCCTATTGTAATGAAGTTTGATTTTCATTTTAATTATTGTATGGCATATGAATTGTCACATCCTTTACCAACTAAAGCACACCCCAAAAAAAATAGAGTTTTATCTAAAAAAGACATGTACCATGTTTACTGTGATAATTTATTTTTGATTTTAGAATTTAAACTCTAATTTTTGTCATTGAGGTAGAAGATTTGACTATGTTTGGCTACATTTGATTTCTCTTCTCCTTAATCAATTTTAATTTTGGATCAAAATACTATTGTATGGTGTTTCAATATGAATATATGTCTATTATTTTGGCATCTTATTAAATATTTCTTGTGTTAAATGCACAAAATGTGTTGTAGCTAAAATTTGGTGTTTTTGCATAGCATCAAACTTGATTTTTTCCATCAAGGTGGTATTTCATCTACTACTAGTTCAGTAGTAAGTTTTTTGGTTACTATGTGGAATTTTTGCTTGATATAAATCACTCAAACATGAAAATATGTGTTAAAACCCAAGATAAAATGATGTGGAAATAGGAGGATAATGTACAAGTTATGTTTTATTTATATTTTCATTATTTTAAGCTTTTTGAAATTAAAATCCCCTATATTCATGTTTGGAGGATTTTTCCTATTACAATTTTTTTGATTTGTGACTTATTTAAAATAATGAATAGGGCATTTTTTGCAAACCAATTTAATACCAAAATAAATTCTTTTTTGAAAATAAAGTAAATTAATAAAAATAAATAAATTGTGAAAATTCACAAATCATATAGTTTATTATTAATGGTGACTCCAATTTACATTTGAAATTAATTCATCATGCTTAAAATACAAAATAAATCACCTAATATAGATGTAAAAGGACATGTAGGGCATCACCCCTATAATTTTTTGAGGAAAAATAAGGTAAAATTTCATTTTCCATCTCTTCTATTATCCATTCATGACTATCACTAGAATTAAACTCTAAAATACCAAGAATACTTTGAGTATATAGGGTTGGTACACCTATGTACAATGAATTATTGCTAATCATCATAGATAAAGTAAATTATTTTCATGTACTACCTAGGAACTAAATATCTTTCTAATATCATGTGCTTTAACATCTCTTTCAAGTACCACTAGATATATAAAAAATGATGATCTTCATCCATGTACCATTAGATATATAGGAAGTGTGATCATATAAATAAGTTTGATATATTTATTAGGTGGTATATAGAAAAGGAAACCTTCTATTTCAAGTACCACTATATATACATACATACATATATATATATATATATATATACATATATATACATATATATATATACATATATATACATATATATACATATATATATATACATATATATACATATATATATATATATACATATATATATATACATATATATATATACATATATATACATATATATATATATATATATATATATACATACATACATACATATATACACACACACACACACACACACACACACACACACACACACACACACACACACACACACACACACACACACACACACATATGTAAAGGATGATATTATTCCATGTACCATAAAATATATAATGGTGATCATATAAATATGTTTGATATATTGATTGGGTGGTATATATAAAAGGAAACCTTTTTTTGAGATAAGGAACCAATTCATCTCTCTAAATAAAAAAATGCATTCAATTAGAATAACTATTGGAACAACACTAACCAAGAAGGACATATAGTCATAATGGTAAAGAAAAGTGGAGAAAAATATCATATTCAATGACTTATTACTTAACATATGTGATGGATATGCATAACCAATTAAACCAAATGAAGTAAAGGAATCACCATCCTGGAAGCAAAATAATTCAAAGCATTGGCCTTGATGCAAGCATTAGTTGATAAGAGAGTATTTCATCATATACAAAGCTACAAAAATCCTTGGAAAGAACTATGTAAATTAAAGGAGTTTTATGATCTCACTTATAATTAGAGTTCATACAATTGCATTTAAAATTACTTAATCTTGAGTCAAAGAGTGGTGACATCATGAGTTTGTATTTAGAAATATATGCTATCAAAAATGATGTTGATGATGTTGGTTTAAGGATTAATGTATATATTATTGTCTTAATAAATTTTATTCTCCATTCATAACCAACCTACATGAAGTCTATTAAAGAAATAAATTTATTGAAGACTCTCACTTTTGATCAATTGGCTGAGAATATGGCTGAGAGAGAAATAGCCCTTGGAGGAAAAATTGAGTCCATAGGAGAAAGTTTTTAATATTATAATAAAAAATGAAAATTATTTCAAGAATAGTGGAAATTATAAATTCAAAGGTAAAAATAAATGGTGAAGTGGAAAATCTAGCAAAAAAGTAGTCAACATCAGGAAAAACAAAATGATAGATAACATTTTTTATGTAAATGTTGTGAAATTAAAAAAAGTCATGATATCCATGAAAGAAAAACATAATGAAATGAGATTGAATAATATAAAAATAAATATATATAAAAGTAAAATAAATAATAAAACTAGACTTAACTTAGTTTTCAAGTGAATGCATGCTTTCCATATCTGATAAATAAAATAATGCCTCAGTGAGTTCAACCTAGGATAATGCTTAGGTTATAAACACTAATGAAAACATATGAATTTTTTAATGGATTTATTTGATAATTTTTATAAATTAAGTTATGGTAGAGTATATTTGGTAGATAAAACAAGTTTACAACCTCAAATCAAGGGTTTAATTTGACTCAAGTCACTAGGGTTTCTAGATTTCATTCTTTGAAATGTCATATACCTTTCTAAATCAGAATTTTTTTTCTCTCTAGTACTCATTCAATAACAAGGCCAATCCATTATAATGGATGATAGAGAGGTGAAATTTAAAATAGAACATGATAATGCAGTTGTTTTGATTGGATATGAGGAATGAAAATTTATAAAAATCAAAGGTAAACAATCAATTCCAAGAATTTTTTCTCATATTACTGAAGAGGGAATGTCAACAAGTCTTATCTATCATTTAATATTTGGACATACTCACTATGAAAACATTTAAATAATGAAAATCAATGGAGTTGTAAACTTACAAAACTACTCAAAAATCATAAAAGGTGTGAAGCTTGAATATTGGATAAACATGAAAGGGAACCATTTCAAAGGTCAAAATGGAAACCCAATAAGAAATTATATTTGGTTTACTTTAATTTGTGCTTATTGTCAATTATTTCACTGGTGGTCATAAGTACTTCATGTTTTTCATTGATCACTACAACATAATGACTTAGATATACTTTCTGAGGAAAAAATCAAAAGGTTTCAAAAACTTTTTAAAAGTTTCAAATAATGGTTGAAAATGAAGCTCAATTCCACATTAGGACATTCATTATTTTGAATACTATATCAATTAAAATGGGATAAAGCATTATATATAAGTCCCTTACACTCCTAAATAAAAAGGAGCAATTTAGCAGATGAATATAATTATGATAAACATGGTGATGAATTCACATAATAGGTGTTTGAAGGCTATTTAAAGTAAAATGGGATCAATTACTATCTCATAATCCCTTAAACTCCTAAAAAATGGAGTAGTCTAGTAGATGAATAAAATTGTGATGAACATGGTTCAAACAATGTTGTATTTCACAAGGGTAAATCTACATATCTAGGTAGAATTAACTCAAACAATAGTGTATCTCCACAACATGTCACCATAAAAATACCTATAAATGGAGACTCCATATGAATTTTTGTGTGTCCATCTCTATTTATTGTGACATCTTCATATTTTAGAATAAAATTATTACAAATTGATTCCCAAGGAGGAAAGGTATAAACTAGACCATAGGATTCATGATTTTGGGATACTCAAAATACTTAAAGGCATATAGACTATATGATGAGAACAAAAATAAACTTATCATTGTAAGAAATGTTGTATTTTGTGAAATTATAAAGGAGACAACAAAAATCAATAAATAATTGAATCAACTTGAGAAATATGCCAATTTTTTTCAAGGAGATTGAAATGAAGGTTCCAAAATGGTGAATGGGGAACTTATAATTGGGAAATAATTGAATCTCTATTGACTTTTACAATTTAAAATGACACTCTCCCATGGAATAAAGTGAAATTTCATCACAAGGTGGTTCAATGTCATATAATTAAGGAGATTAAAATTAAAAACATGAGGCCTTAGTGATTCCTCAAGCTGATTAAAAAAAACAAAATGGGTTGAACATATATTAAATGATGTTAGACTTGATGATTTTGGAAAATAGGCACTCAAAGAGCACATACAATTGAAAAACACTTAGAAATTTTCCTAGATGAAATTTAATATAAGATAACTAAACTTACTTTGGAAAACCCTCCAAAATAACAAGTAAACATTTCTTTTGACTCATTACCTACTTCGTTCAAACAAGCTAAAAATCTTGATGCATAGAAAAAAGCAATGTAGAGTGAGTACAATGCATTGGTGAAAATTGGAACTTGAAAATTGGCTGATCCTCCAATAAGCTATAAACCCATTGGTTTCATGTGGGCATTTGAAACAAATACAAATAAAATGGTTCATTTGACAAACACAAATCAAGGCTTGTTGTAAAGAGATTTTTTCAAAAAGAATGGATGAATTATAATGAAATCTTTGTACCAAGAAAAACATAGATTACCATTTTAAATTTTTTTTATTTGGAAACACAAAATAGATGGAATTTTCATCAAATTTATGTAAAAACTATATTTATGAATAGTTATCTCAAAGAAATAATGTACTTCACTCAACTAAATGTTTTTACAGTGAACAGCGTAGAGCACAAAGTGTGCAATATGAAAACATTGTTGTGTGATTTGAAACAATCCACGAATGTATGGTAAAAAAAACTAATTGATAACCTAATAAACATGATTTTCATAAATTTTTAGTTTGAATATGAGAATATTATTTTCAAAAAAAATGTATTTTTAGAGGTGTTTGTGGATCATCTTCTCATCACAGGAAATAATGAGAGTTACACTATGAAAATCAAATTAATGTTGATGAAAGCCTTTGAAATGATATATTTCATTATCTTCATCACTATTTGGGTATCAATGTGATTCAAAAATAAAATTATATCCTAATTACTCAATATAAATATAATGGTGAAATTCTAAGTAAATTTATGATGGTGAAATTCTAAGCAAATTTAAAATGGTAGATTGTAAGCCTCTTAGTACTCCCATGGAACAAAATTCAAAATTAACATTACAAGATGCTACAGATTTGGTATATTCCATGAAATAAATAAAACTCATTAGAATTATTATCTATGTGACCAAAACTAGACCAAACATTTATTTTATTATTGGTGTTCTTTTTATATTCATGCAATAACTCATAGAAATCACTGGGTAACAACAAAAAGAATACTTAGATATCTAAAAGGAACAAATAATTTAGGGATTAAACACTTCAAGACATGAGACTTAAAATTGGTTGAATATTTAGATGGTAACTATGTTGGTGAATTTTAAGATGAGAAATATACTTCAGGTTTCTAATAAACTTTGGAACAACTATCATCAATTGGAAGTCAAATAAGCAATTACTACTAATAATTTGTTAAACAAAAGCAAAATATATGGTAGCTTTAGATTCAACTAGAGAAAATTTATGACTCAAAAGCATTATTTCAAATCTGTATGAGTAATGGGTTTTGTTAATACTATTCATTGATGATAACATATCCACAATAAAAATGGAAAATAGTCCAATCTTTCATGACCAAACCAAGTACATGAACATAATATTTAATTTGGTTTGGAATTATGTAAAATATGGTAGTGTAAAATTTCTACATTTTTATAATGTGGAGAAATGAACAAACATATTGACAAAAGATATTGGAAGAGAATAATTTGAAATTTTCACAGGCATTTCTAGTTTAAAAATAACCCCTTAAGATTAAAGACAAATGTAATATTTTTATTATAATATTATCTATCCTAGGTGTAATATATAAGGGATCTTCTATATCATAATGGTAGATTAATATACTACATAGGAATATGAATAGTATTCATAGAAGGTGGAATTAGAAGCCATATTATGGTTACAAGTATTGTTAATATTCATTTATTTTAATGTGAATACAAATTTTCTTTGCACCAAATTTTTGTTTACTATCATTCTATTATTCCTAGCTTGATAAGACCCCATTAATGGCAGTCATCTAGGGTTGAGGAAAATAGAGAGGGATGCATATGGATAATTCATTCTCAAAAAAATTCTTCCCCTTTACTAGATCTAAACTTAAACTTGGAATGCCAAGTTAGAAATATTTATTACCTCCTATAAGGATTCATAGGGTTTTTTCAACTTGTTATAATCTAATGGTCATGATAGGAGTGATCTGATAATTGAGATGGTATGATACATCTATAAGGAGCTAAGTATGATATTTTAGATCCTATTTTAGGTCATACTAAGACTCTAATATATTTTTTTGACCCTTTTTTATAAAAATAAATAAACTTAAAAATAGAATTAAGTTGTGACTTAAGGTGTGAATTGGGCCTTTTGATCATATAAAATCACTCGATGTCCATTTTGAACCCCTATATGAGCTAAGATGAATTATTCAATCCATTGATTAACTGAATTAACCCCATTTTATTTGAGTGTTTAGTTTAGGCCTTGGGGTTGTAATGCTCACTAGGTCAACATATAAAACTATAGGTTAGTGGAGGGATTCTAGACCAATTCAAGCATGTGGGTGTACCATGGTTGCATAAAAAATCTTGAAACCACTTATGCATTGGTATCTATACTAATTTAGGCATATGATTTATTTCAATCAATTTAAAATTTTGTCCCATGAAGATGACTAGCCTACTAAAAATACTGTGTAGAATGTTTATTGTACATTCTCAAAAACCAATTGGCCTATTTTGTGTGGATTTCATCATGTAAAATTTTAGGCATGAAATTTTGGCATCAGAGCCTAGTTTAAAAACTAGGATCTCTTAGAATTTTTGATAGGAACCAATTATTTCACAATGAACTAATTTGTGTAATCAATTATATGGTAAGCCTAGTTGAGGAGGTAGGTAAAGTAGCCATGAAGATTTTCATAGGACCCAATGAACATGGTATCATTAAATCTTTATTCCAAGTAATAAATGTTTGGTGATAATTTATATGATTGAAGAGTTTTTAGTAGCTTCCACTTAAAATTTTGAGATCAAATAATGGTTTGTGTGAGGTTCTTTTGAATATGGATAATTGTGAGATGATCACCAATTGGGGTAAACACAAGATAATCTCACCTAAGACCTTCAAATACTTTATCCCTCAACTTGAAGGATTATTTTATTTTATATAGTGTAGAGGCTTCAAACTTTAGTCTAGATTTTTGTTGGATCTTCATTCCTAAGATATCCATGCCTAGACTCATTAAATATTCAACTACCTATGAGATTATTTAAAGTTTATGAAAGGATTATAGCAAAATATCCATCATATTTATGGGAGGAAAAGTTGGACATGAGGGCTAATTATTTGTTAGCTCAAAAATGAGATGTTGTGTGTTAGGCTGATGTGAATTTCACATCATCTTAGACATAAGCATCATATCTTTGAGGACTTTAGAGATGGTTATTGTTATATATTAACATCGGTACTTAATACTAAAAAGGATTAGTCATAATTATATCTTAAAGTGTCATGTCAACCTGGGATCAATAAGGGCCTCACTAGGTCCAATGATCAACCCTTTTGAGTAAACATAACCTTGCCACTCAAGTGGAGTATGCTAGAGGGTTACTCAATGCTACTATCATAGTGAGTGATGACATTGGGAATGAATTGAGATGAATTATAAGTAAATCCATCCCATCCCCCTTAGTTTTTGACTCTTAACTTATGATTAGATCTAGGTAGTGTTTTGGCTTAATCCATCCTTAAGATGGATGGCTTGTCTTGGTAGACTATAGAGGGTTATTGAGACCTTGGGGATGTGATTGATTTGTGAAATTGACCATGATCCTCATTTTATTATGCATAGGTTTCCACATGAAAATTGGTTGCATACTTATTAATATTGCTCAATATTGTAGTCACATTATATGATGGACCAATGATTCAACATGGAATAACTTGTTGGATCACTTTTTTTTCACTCACCCTCATGGTGAATGATATTTGTATCCTTTGTGGTGTGAGTTATTCATTATTGGTAACCATACAATGTAATGCATTTCTATTGGAGTTCAAAATCAATGAAGTTTAGATAAGAACATGCATACCATGTGTGGCATTTTGGCACCAAGAAAGTGTGATCATCAAACTAATTAATTTAAGAATATGTTAGAGTGGTATTGTTACTTCTTGTTTCATGATTTATTCATACCTAAGGCATATAGATATACTTTAGATGTTGATATCCAAATGTTGTGATCATAAAACCCATAATTTTATGCCCCATTTCTTGGAATAATGTATATGGAGAACACCATGTAATGAATTAATGGTCCTATAAAGGTGACCTTTTTGGTAGGGATCCTCAAGAGGAACATGATTTTTATTTTTCACTAAAAAGGTTTGAACATAAATTTTTTCTTATTGAGCATCCTTTTATGATAAATGTGTCCAAGATAGAATGAGTTCTTTTGTGTGTGGTAGGTGTCATCCTTGTCTCCTAAGAAAAGAGTTATTCCATGGTGGTGATACTCAATTGAGTAGGTTTCCTCTAAGATAAGATGGCATTAATGATAGGGTTATTTCTTTTAGAGATATAAGTAGCCTTAAACCCTAAGTGGGAGTACCCTCCTTTTCACTTGAACTTACTCATGATATAATTATGCTATCAATTTTAGAGTATACATAATTATTACTTAGAACATGCAGTTTAGTTTGGATTGGGAGATGAAATAAGTTATGGTCAATGAATGTTTCAGAGGTGACCATTTTTATATTTCATATTTACCTTTGCTTGATTTATATATTACATTTTGTATAAATTCATACAAAATATAGTATCATGGTACCTTATTAGACATAAATATTGATTATTAGGGTTTGTCATGCTTTTTTGTTTAAACTAGACCATACACCTGCATAAATTATTAGGTTGATGCCATTGTTTTATGTAGATTAATGGGGAGTGCATAAGTTGTACATCTATGAATCTTCAAAATTTGTCTTCTTGAGAAGATGCATTCTTGAGTGGTGATTATTTTCATATTTTTCTAGGAGTGTCACTTTTACCTTGACTCATTATGTGAGATCTTTCCAAAATTTCATGAGGTTTTCAATGATGAATTTACTTGTTTCATAGAATGGTTGAGAGTGTGATTATAGGTTAGACTTCATCTTATTAAAGTGGCTAAATTCTAGGGCACTATATCAAATATGACACATGAACCTTTGAAGTTTTGGATATATTTTGAGGATCATTCTGAGAGAGGGCTTGTTAGTACAAGTGTGTGTCACTAGGGAGGACATGTACCCTTCATAGAGTTAGTAGTTGAATCAATCAAGGAATTGTGAGTATTTGTTATGTATCTATTGGGTAAGAAACATAGTTCATGAGTTTCATGAACAAAATATCTTAGAACCTTATTAATAAACTTATATGAAACATCATTAGTGATGATTATACCATTTTTACTTTATGTAAATCATAAGAGCCACTTGAGATATGTGTGGTTGGTGTTGTGCGAGTACCATATGTCATGTACCTAGGAAAGTTTGCATCTTTTGACAAAGATATTGTGATCTAGACACATTAGTCTTAGGGGAGGAGATTATGGAAGAACCCTCAGAGATTGATATCACCATTTAATGATGGGTATCCTCCTCAAAGTGGAGGAGTGTATTATGTGATGTTATTGGTTTACACCATGTTATGATTAATTATCTATGGATTTAAATTACATTAGTCCCTTCATAAAAAAGTAAGAGATTTAGCTAAAGTTAACATATAATAGAACTCAAAGAGAGTTAATTATTTATAGTTATCATATGATAAAACATAAGTCCTTTGAGTGGATTTATATTTATATGATGATAAATGAAGTGTTATTAGCGATCAGTTCCATGTAAATTTAATATTGAAATGTCTTCATTCCTCATCCTTAGCAACATATATACCTTTGATTCATATTGGCTGGAGAGATTATGTAGTTGGAGTGGCATGATACCTCATTATGTTTTTATCCTTTTCCCTATTGGGGGAAATGTGTTTGAGATTTGAAACTTACATGTTGGTAATTATGTTGAAGACCTAGATACTTGGTATTTATATACACACTTCATAATGCATAAGGGTATTAAAGAGTTCTATTATGGTTGAGGATAATTTAGTTTAATACTCACCACTTAGTGGCCTTCTAGAGCCACACTATTCAATATTATTGTATTTTAAATTATGAATTTTATACTTGGTGTGGTGTAATTTTATAATATTTCAATTATTGATTGGGATTTATATGTTTGTTTGAATTATCTTTCCTTGGTATGGGATTCAAGGTTTTTAACCAATTTTTGATTTTGATGATCTCCTAATTTTATTGATTGTATTAAATTTTGATTGAATTTGGATATTTATCCATTTTCACCTTCATTATTATTTGGATTATTTTGGTTTATTTTATATTTTAATTTTTTATCCTTTTAGGTTTAATTTGGGTTTCTTAGATAATTTGAAATTTATCATTTCTTGGATAGGGAAATTTTCACTTTATTAAGTTTGTTATTTTGATGATACATTATGTTACCTTTTTCATTGTGTGAGTATGGGAGTAGTAGGTAAGAAGTATATTATTAGTATTAGCTTATGATAAAAGCTTAATACATGTTGATAAAATTGTGAGACATTGTCTCATATGTTTCCTTCTTGAAAAACTATAAGGATTATTTGAGCTTCAGACTTATTTTTATATTGTTGATAACATGGGTTCCCTCTTAAGTTTGGGAGTGATGGATAAGGGTTGTATTATTATATTTAATACACTTTAGTATGGTTGGTTTTATTAGGGTTGGACATTGAGGCTAACATCTAGAGTCATCCTAATGGATTGAGGTATTATGGTTTGGGCATTAGGAATAACATTGAAAGTCTGCCTAAGAAGATATTTAATTAGGGTTTAGGCATTATGATTAATTTGAAATTACTCCTAATGGATTGTTGTATTGAGTCTTAGGAGTTAATACAAGTGTCCAAATTACTTATAATGGTTTGTGTAACTAGGCATTGGGCATCGAGATAAACATCCAAAGTCTTAATGGATTAGGTGAAGGGTTTTGGAAATAATGATGAAGTAAATTATTAAATTCATCCTTCTATGACCCCATTTATTAAGAAGTAGATATTATTATTCATCTAATGATTTACAAGACTTTTAAGATGTTAATGATCACTTATTATTAACCTTGTGGGTTCCATGTGCTTGAAGCTTTTTCTTCATTATCAACATAGTAAGAATGGGAGATGAAGGAAATTAAAATGCTCTTAATCCTCTAAGATAAAATTAAAAAAAAAAAAAAAAAAAAATTCTAATTCATACTTATACATGAAACTTGACATATTATTTATGATTTTATCATTATGTCATATTTGACTAGAACTAAATCATTCTTAATTATATGTTCTCATATCTTGGAAATAAAAGATTAATAAACTATACTTAAAAGTATTCATTGGAGCATTACTCACCTTGGGTGGATTTGATCTTTCTTCAACCATGGATATTTTAATATATTTTTTATTATAATAGGTGACATAGTAGTTGAGATCTAATATCATTAACTTAAAGAGACTACTAAGTTGACTTAGTAGGATTCCTATGTGTTGTTATAATATAATTGATATTGCTTTATCTAAAATTGGATTCATGAAATAATAACCCTTTAATTATATAGAAACTAATGGAATAAAATATAACTATAAATTAGTATAATATACATAGAATATAGATTCACAACTATGATTCAAACATACAAATTTGAAAATCACAATAAAAATTATAAATGGATAGAGATAAATTCAACTTATTTATCTCACTTCACTAGTTTGCATAGGTTTGTTTTTTGTATTGATGATGTGTAAATGGGACTGTATTATGCTCTTTCCTAAAATTAATTGTAATCTCTATTTTGGTTGATATCAACTATTAGTAGACATGATTGACTGTTAATGTAGACTTATAACAATCAATGTTAACCTTGTAAGTGCAAGATTCTTATTTATTCTATTACACTTCAACTACATTAGTAATTATATTTTATTTCTTTTGAGTTCCTTCAACATGGGCACATGCACCTAAAATATTAAACTTAGTTCAGTGTAAGAACCCTTGAAACGTCAAATGGGGGGAATTAGGAAAAAAGGATTATGTTGGACTGAAATTGGTTAATCCCCATTGATCAACCAAGCACTACAAAAAATTACCACTTCTCTTAAAAGGGATAGGACTCAAATTTAGTTCTCCAATTAATGTGCATATGTGTAATGGTAAATAAAAACTTATATTCTCTTTCTCCTATTTTAACCTTAGGATAATCATGAAAAATGTAACCTTCAATGCTTTATATGTAACTCTAATTATTTAGTATAAGAAAAAGTAATTTTTTATAGCTATTGTAATGCAATAATGTTTATCTTAAATATCTCCTAACAACTATTTATAAATAGGAATATTTTTGAATTTGAACTAAATACCTAGTGGAGTGATAAATTAGACTGAAGCAAAAATAAAAATACCAAAGCAATAATTATAAAGGAAACATGCCTAAATGAATAATTTAAAATATCAAGGTTCAAAATTGACCAAAATGGATCAAGACTAATGGTTTATATTGACTATAATGGTTGTAACCAAACTAGGATAAGAAAAACCTTAATATGGTGAAAGGGGGCTAGAGATATATAATTTTAAACCATGACACAAGTGTCATGGATGGGAAAAGGGGATCACAAAGTCATATAAAATTAACAACTAAAACAAAAACGTAAAATACATGCACCACTAAGTACCCAATTCTTGGATAGAGATCCATATAAGGAAAGTGGATAAAATAGATTGTAAGATAAGGCTTGTGCCAAATTTAGGTGTCTATATTTGTCTGAATTTAACATTGAATTTTAGTGGAACTACAAATACTATATATAAGGGAAAAAGAGATTGAATTTTTGTGTAGATGATTATAATGTGTACTTGTCATTTTTCATAGTGATCCATATTGTTCTTGAAAAAATGAGGTGTGTGCAATTAGATAGATTAATTTATAAATATAAAATGGTATAATCATAAATGAAATATTAAAAATAATATTCAAAGAACAACTAAACCTATATACATGTCATGTGATGATGCTCATAAATTATGTGCTTAACATGGAGAAATAGAAATGATAAGGGTCAAGGATTGACCCAATAACCATGGAGGAAAAGAGGGAAATTGTAACATCTATTCATTTCTTAGCCATGGAAATAGATAAGACTTCAAGTGGATACTATGATAAGTAGAACCATTGAGAGAAATATAACTTCAATTATACCAATCACATAACCATGGTGTTGGAGAGATAGGTTATTATATCAAACCATGAAAATTGAGGGTGATTGAGACCCAATTTGAAGTGAATATGTATGTAACTAGAACCCATTTAGAGATGCATATACCTTAATTTACATTGTTGGTATTTAAACCCAAGATGAAAATGGGTTGAAATCCATAGTGGATTCATAGGTTATAATTTTGGAGGGGACTAAAAATTAAATATGCATTATTATAGACACATAAATTAACATTTAATCTGAAAGAATGCACTTGTGATTACTCCTTAACAAAACTTATCTCACACCTCATTCCACAATATTTTTATCATCTTTCATTCACTTCTATGAAGATGACCCAATCTTATAATCAACTAAATGATCTCAAAATGTCCTTATTACTATTCCAAATAATTCAAGATTATTACCTAATTGATTCATACTTATAAGATTAAGTATGAAATAAATTCCAACCCAATTAAAAAGATATCAAGTAAGCCACCATATAACGTGAGGTCATCTAATAATAAGAATGATAAAAAGACAACAATATATGAAGTTTTAGAACAAAATTTATGCATTGTATTATTATCTCCTCTTGTGAGATAGTTTACCATTTTATCAAAATATCTATACAAGGTCCTCAAAATGCTATTAGAATTCAATATCATATGTACCCTTACCATTAAAGAGGTTTATATGAGTAATCCTCTTCCAAATGGATTTGACTAGAATGCCTTTTTTGACTTTCATAGATCTCTAGGGAACACTACTAATGGGTGCATCATATAAGGCACAATATTTAGGATTTGATAGATGCAAACATCATTGATGTGTACACACATTAGATATTTCAAAGAGTCAAGTGAGTGAAACCAAAGTAATGAAAATATTTAGTGATCCTTTTATAAGGCATATAGGTCAAGAGACAACATATACATCTATATTATATTATTCATATAATACATACCTCCACTAGTTTCTTGTCATCCTCATATAGATGCATAACATCCTTTGAATGGAATCATTATACCTACCATACTTCAATGCCATATAGGTAAATTACTACATCTACATAGCATGAAATTATAGATGATGATTTAGATTTGAACTCTTTTTTCATTCAAGCACACAGTGATCATCAGACTATTCAAAGTGTCATTGTTGATAATCGTTCAAGTGTGAATACGTGCATACTCACACTTATTAATCATATTATATACACAAATTAGGATTTTCTTCCCTAAAGAATCATAATAAAAATATTCAATGGTCATATTTATATCTCCATTGATGATATTACATTACTATTACATGTTAATCTAACACATGTGGCCACCAGGTTTACAATAGTGCCTAGTATAGGGGTATTTGATATGTTATTCGGTCACCCTTGTGTTTAATAGATTCATGTAGTTCCTTCCATATTTCATAATTTTTTAAAGTATATCTATGCTAATGAGGTCATCATAGTTCATAGTATTCCATATGAATAATTAATAGAATAGAAAGATATGGTTCTTATACAACATATTTTAGTTGAGCCACCTAAAAGGGTTTAACTTACTAAAAAAGTAAAAAATCAAATGTCTACCCTTATAAGGAGGCCTATCCTTGAAAATCAAATTCAATAAGGATTTGTCATAGATTTTATAGAGCTTCCCCATACTCCTTCATGTCCCAAATTGATATTATAGGGAACTCATGGTATTTCACATATAACACCAACACAATATTCATACACTCCATGGTGGATTCCCAAAAGCCATATAGTTCATCATAGTCAATAACATGCACAATATGTTACATGTCATTATCATGACAATGGATCTTATGTTACAAAAGGAAATCAATATTCAAATTATGAATTTAGCTTAATTCAATCATAATAGTATGACACTTTCCTTTGTAAAAGGTCACTATTCCTATACTATATAAATGACCCATTGATTGTGAGTCCCTTATAGGAATCTTCAGTTAGTATTCTTCTTTCTATTTTTTTCTTGTATATGTAAAAAAATAAAAAATAAAAAATTAGGATCTATGCATGATTTATGTAATCTATTCACATCACTGATTTTTTGTTCAATATACTTAGTATTTATACACATATATCCAATTTTTATTAAAAATGCTTCACAAATTATACATGGGTGAATGTAGAAAATACATTTTTACGTTTATTGACATAGTTTTAGGTCATTTAATTGTGTTAGACTTAAAATTTGTAAATAGACAAAAGAGATCTAACTAGATAGTATCACATTATGCCACTGTCTGATTCTATTGATGTTGTCCCATTTAATATAGGCTAACAATTCTAATATTCCAACAAGTTACATGTATCCTAATTTTTTTTATATAACAAGTTCATTGGGGGCATATAATACACATGTTTTTATCATCCTTTGGCTATCCTTTATTGTTCATACATAAGTTGTTTACATTGAAAAAAATATATTGATATTTCTCACTTAAATTCACACTTATATCTTCTTAAATACTTAAACTACTAAATATACTGATGTTACTAAGTACCTATGCTGATAAATTACATATAATCATGCCTTTTTTTCATGTTTGCTTTCCTACCTCATGTCTTGTGTATTCTCAATTTTAAATTGTGGACATTTGAACATGTCCTTATATGTGGATCTAAGCCTATTGTATGTTTCTATGTTTATGTGAGTGACATTTTAATGTCCCTTGTATTCAGCCCAATGGTCTTTTATTGCATGCATTGTGTGCTTTGTACGTACTATTTTTGTGTGTGCATCATGTCTATAACACTTGTTTTCTCTTCATTTATCAATTTTAAATTCCATGATGGACATAATTAATCTTCCCCATTCCCTAATTCCATGATAAATATCATGCATCCCTCCTTGAGTAGTTCTACTTCAGCTTTCAATGCTCATTTTTGATTAGTTATCTACATGCTTTGTTACTAACTTTTATCTTGGCAATGTCAATTTGCATTCTTATTTCCACATGTATCTTACATGAAAAATATTTTTATTAGTTTACATACGATGATGCCATACTACTTTAATTTATAGTTACTACTCAAATTTATATCTTTTCATAACATCTCTCACATAACTTTTTATTTTGAGTTAAGTTATTGTGCAGGTGCCACAACTAACCTCAAAAGAGATAACATACATCATTTTTTGTCTTAGAGAATAAAATCATACAATATAATACATAGACAAAAAATTTCAAGTTTTACATATTTGATCATGATTCATACCCATAAATCATCTAGAAATGAATTTTATAAAAATACACCCCATTTTGACAAAGCTGTGGGCCAACTACATCAAAAAAATGTGTTGTTATCCTACCATGAAAAAAATAGTAATTCTTATAAATGATCAAAATCACATTCAACACAAGATAGTTTGTAATAGGAATACATAATAATTTAATATAAATATCACATTTATCTAATATTTTAATCAATTTGAGGGAATCATGTGTGGAATGTGTTCCATATTTTTGCACAAATGTTTTGGATCTGAAAATCACCTGATATTACTCATTTTAATAATCCATATACACCCAGATATTAGATTTAGAGAATTTGCATGGCATATGACCACCTCCTTACTCAATTTCACACTATTTTGATAGATAGAGTCATAATATTTGTCATTATTTATGTTTTATACACCAAAATTATATCATACTATCTTTTGCACCAATTTTTCACCAAAAATGAGACTTATTCCATTTGGAGTGGTTTGTTCATATATTTTTCACTAGTTTTTATACCAGAACAATCTATTGGATTTCATACATGGATTAAAAAATAATTTAACACTTTGGGTATGAAATGATGAAGTCAAGAACACATTGATTTTTCCAACACAATCACCTATAAATGAGGATTAGGGCATGCAAAATCCAATATAATTTTATAAACAAAAAATAAATATCCTAAGGCCCTACCCTCTCTAGTCACCAACATTTTTCTAGTAAACATAAGAGTTTGTGTACCCAATTAGGTGTATTCATTCCTTATTATTAGATTTATAAGTTCTCTTGTCTTTAATTCATGATTTTTATCTTAAGTAATGATTGATTTTATACATTTTTCATTTCAAGTTTTAAGTGAAGCATAGTTTAGTGTTGTGGCATACATTTAGGACTATTATTCATAGGTATGTTAAGGTACACACTTTTTACTTTTACTCTAGTAATTTAAATTTGATACATTAATAAATTCAAATGGGGAATTTTAGATGCATAAATTAACATTTAAGTTGAAATTATGCACTTGTGACCACTCCTTATACACACTTAGCTCATACCTCATTCCACATCCTTTCAATTGCCTTTCCTTCACTTATATACAAATTATGCATTCCTAAAAGAAAACAATTATCTCAAAATGTTTTTATTACTTATTAAAAATATATCAAGCTTTTTCCATAACTAACACATACTTATAGATCAACTGTCCTTACTCCTTAGTTAAGTCCATGCCATATGGACTAGCCCTACTTGATCTTATCTAGTTTTTCCAGCCATATTCTCCCACCAAATAACAACTAATTTCTCAAATAAAAACTCATTTAATGGGCCATCCAATATATTTATCAAACCCTATCTAAATGAATTCATAATTGATCACTATAAATCCATACTTCCATTGCATTTTTCACACAAGATGCTCACACATTGAAAATCACCATAATTCTAATTGCACTTTGAGAGATAATTCCGTATTTATTCTAATTATGAATACATAAAACCTTATTAGATCTAAATTTAAGTTTGAATACAACTACAATTTCAAAAATAATGATTTAAGCACTTAGTCACACACTGATTTTACAAACATCTAAAATTACACCAATATTTCACACACACCACCACAACATGGAATAACTACATGGAATTTGATCCCTCTTTAGAGTATTGGTATGTAGTTAGTGATCAACATAAGGGGTGTTGAGGTATATCAATATTAAACCGAAAACCATTTTTACCATTTTATTTTTATTATCATTTGTGTTTAATTGAGATAGGGTTATAAGTGAAGAATAGGGTGCACAAAAATGCTTACAATAGATCACACATCACAAAATACATACATAAGACCATCATGCTACAACATAAATATCCAAATATTAAAAAAGATCTAAAACCCTATAGGATGCTAACATGACATAAGGATAATAATGCATCACACCTATATTTGTTTCCAATAGCCTTATCTAGATATCAAATGAATCCTTGTCCTTGATTCATAGTCAACCAACATAGTCACATAGTTAGTTTTCCAATTTTTATCCCAGTCTTGCATTGTTAACTTTACAACTAAGTGCATTGTCTTTGTTATTTTCCCTTTTGAAATATTTAAAAATATAATAAGTTATAAATAAATTTGTTTGATTTATTTTATATATGTAGCATTCTAATTTTACATAACAAGTTGTCATATTTGTATAATTAGCTTCTACTTATCCAAATTTTGATAAAAATAATTATGCACTTAACTAAATCAAGCATTGCAGAGGACATTTAAAGTGAATTTTCAATTTATTACGTAGTTCCTATATGCATGATAAAATTAGAATAAATAACATCCATGCCTATACCATGGCCTCAAATAATTAGTAATAAAAGTAACACATTAATCTATCTCATGGCCCCTAAATTTGAAATAATATGTGTGTATGAGTAGGTATCATGCCCCATGAATAAATTTCACATATATGGAATTTTATGCATCCATATGATAAATATATAAAATATAACTCTATGTAGATGTCAATCTTTCATTGCATGTAGATGTAACATGTAATTATAATTTTGTAGTTTTGTGTGCATATGCACATGTATATGCACTCAAATATATATAAATCCTAACCTAGTCTTGTAAAGTGATTGGATATGACCTTAAAGATTCTAGTGATGTGTTAATACATAATATCAATATGATATTTTTGAACCATTTTAAATTAGTGAAATTGTGGTATGTATCATCTAAAATTTGTAATTTATAAGGTATGTACATATGTATATCATATTCCCCTATAATTCGGACCCATTTGTCATGAATTTGATTCATCTCTGATATCTAAAAAACTCTAAGGTTGAATTATGTCATAATGAATAATCTAATATCTATATTATGTTAGTTTTTATTAGTAGCATTCTTGTGATTTCCCCTTATATGCCCCCCTTTTGACGTGAGAGATAAAATTATTAAATAAATTAAATTGAAATATAGTCATATTAGATAAGTGAGATCAATTAAAATGGTTAGAATATTGAGTACAAAATTTAAATGTTGTTTTGATTCTAATTATTCTAGTAGTAAGATAGTATAAATGATAATATGGGAAATAGTCTCATTTGATTGATAATATAATTGCCAAATGTAATAATATTTGTATATTGATAACATAATTTGAATCAATGTATAAAAAATACTTTTTTTTGAAGTTAACATTGGTGATCAAATATTTTTATGATGCAAGATAGTGTGTCACATGTGCCCCAATGCAATTAACGAGTTACTTTTTTGATAAAAGGTGATCAAAGTATTTATTGAAAAAAATCAATAAATAATTGAATTAGCCAAAAAATAGGCATTATAAATATTCAACTCATATAAATAGTAGGATTCAAAATATTTTTGTAATTTCATTTTCATTATTAGATTATGTGGATTTAGCTTTGAGTTGATAATATCCCTAGCTGATGAGTTACATTTTGACTTTAGTTTGAGTGTTTATAGATTGCCTTACAGGAATAAACAACATATGAGTTGGTATGTATCAAAATTATTCATATTTACTAGAAAATTATATGATTTCTAGTAGATGCTTATGATTTTTTAGTTTTTTTTTGTCATTTTTAAAGTCTAAAACTATATAGTCAACAATACTAATGTTTCAAGTTATTATCATTAGGGTTTCAACAATACTATCATGAATTGTGATTGCATTGTCTAAAATGCAATGATAGTGTTTGATGATCCTAACCTTTTGGGTTGGCTTCACATTTTTTAATTTTAATGTTTGTTATGAATATTTTTATGTGTATTTACATTTATGTTGATTCAAAACTGATATTATTTTTTTCATATATCTTACTTTCCAATGTGATTTTCATATGTGAGAGTTTTAAGGTGGATGACATATGACTAAAATATTGGATCTTGGTTTAGATGATGTAGATTAATACGTATTATAGGAGGCTAGTTGGTAAAATGTTATAAAATTGATCCAATCTAATTATAACATGCACTTCATGACAATGTTGGCTAAAAGATAGAATCCTGATGCCTATACTTTTTAGTTATCGACAGACAAGATGACCATCACATTATAGGATGTATGGTGCATCATAAAATTACCTTTTATTTGAGAGTCATATATTATGGTGGAGATAACGGGTTAATTATATATGTGGTGGGAACATAGGTATATACCCAATTGTTAGAAGGGCACAAATCATGGTGGTACTATTTACTTGAGTATATTATGTGAATAAATGTTATATAATTATGAAATTTTATATGTTGTATACTTACATAATTTGTAGAAGTGGATGGAGGAGATATTGAGATATATTATCACATGTATGATATTGTCCATTCTATTGAGGAGATCCATACTAGGTATTCTTAGGGGCTTAACATGCAAGATAAATTATTTCAAAATTTATATAGATTTACTCTAAAGTTTTATGCTAGTGGTTTTAGAGAAACCATGTTATTACATGTATGATATTATAAGAATATTACTTTGGTTCATATTTTTGGTAGTCCACATGGATATTGGGATCATCTTGATGCATTTACATCTCCTTAGGGTTTTCCATGATGGAGGGGATTGAGAACCATGGAGTATAGGGTTATATTGGACATATTGACTCTGGCTATGATTTGGTGGTGACCATATATAATATTTTGGAGGTGTCTAGTGGATGATAAAGATATTAATCACATATGACTTAGTATTTGGTTACAATATCAATTTATTGGTGTGGTTGAGAGGTTTTAGTACAAGTGTGTAACTTGATAACTTGGATTGATCCAAGATGTGCCTCTAGTACCGTACCCATGAATGTGGAACACTTAGACCACTATTAGTGCTAAGGTGAGGTCATTACCGATATATATTGATTTGTCTCTTCAACTAGCAAGGGAGTGGGATATTGTAATGTCATTAATAATAGGTGATGATGTAGGGTGCATAACAACATACACACAATAATGGAGTATTACCCAATGGGCTATATTATTTTTAGTTATGATAAGTGATATGGGTAATGTGCCCCATGTACATGGTGGAGGGCATGGAGATGGAGGATGTGGATATGGTGAAAATAAGAAAGGAGACATAGATGGAGTAGGATCACCACTTAGACCAAAACATATCAATGTGGATTCCCTTGTTTCACAACTATGTCTGAGCTTGAGTATTTACATCTTGATTTGGTTGATTATTAATAATCTTATATTTGGTTGGTAATATAATCATGTAATTAGTATTATGGGTGATGCATATTGGTTTGCTATGGTAAATGTGAATATACATAATTTGACATGGAATGCTCCTTATGACATTGGATTAATTCAATGTGTTGACCATTATTCTAGTGATCAAGCACCATTTTTTGACCCTTATGCTATTACTACCTCTACACACATTATATTTTATAGAGAGAGATTATTTGTAAGAAGAGATTGATATATGACTTATGCCTACTCATTATTATGATATATTGAGGTATTTTCATGAATGATATTATAATTTAAGAAATGATCATACATGTGTTATGGTTCATATAAGAATTCTTGAGAGATGATAAGATAATATAGGTCATAGTTTTGATTGTGGGAGGTAGTAGAAATAAATGGAGCTTCAAATTCATAGTTTATGTGTCATATCATTAGTGATAATTTAGATGATGAGGGTGCTCTCATCATTGAATAAATTTTTTATATTATAAACATGATTTTTTGATATACACACACAGATACACATACAAGATATTTTCACATGTTTGTCTTATTTAAATGAATATGTTATACATTATAATTTTCACATTATGAATTTCATAATTTTATTATTTTTAATGTAATATCATAAAAATAATGTTATTTGTATATTAACATTCATGATTGTTAGTAATACTTATGTGATAATGTTACTCAAAACTAGTTTACCCAACCATTTAGAAATATAAAGTCATTATAATTTGGTTGGAAATATACTATTAAATAATTTGAAATGGTTATGATTTTTGTTAATTTAATATTTTGTTAACTTATATTATTAATTGATTTATAGATACTTGACTTAATGTTTACTTCCATATTTGTTTTGGATAGGATATAAATGCACTTGTATCTTATTATTTGTTAATATATATAACTATGACTTTTTTAGTATCACATGTAGTGGGAGATCAAGAAACCATAGTTCATGTATATGATATTTATGGATTATATATTACCCTAGTATTTGACACTTGAAGAACTTAGACCTAGGTTGTTCCTCTTAATTATGGACCTTTCCTACTTTTAAAAGTCTTTCATCTACTCTAATTATGTACCATAATGCTTAAAATGTACTTATATCCCACCTCTACAAGTTCTAAGCCTATACCTAATTTTTTTCTCCTTGGATACTAATTTTTGAGACATACACTAGCGTCGACACTAGTGTCTTAACCTAATGTAAGTGTCTAATGGCCTAAAGTCATCTATTTTATAAATGAAACATACCCTAATGGTCGACTTAAGTTATTTAATGTGAGTTACTTATCCAAAGGGATTGATATAAATACAAGATTAACCCTCATTCATTCCTCACCTAAAAAACCTACAAGACCAAGAGAGACTAAGGTGATTTATCAAAAAACACTCTATAAAGAATTCAATTAAACACAACTTACCTATTTCCATACCAGTCATAGGGACACCACATATATAGGTCTAAAGGAGTAAAAGAGCAACCTAAGATCTATTTTTTCCAAGTTAAAATCTATGTAATTGTTTTAATTTTTTATCACATAACATGATTCACATACAAGCCAACACATAATAGAGAACTAAATTAGTATGAGGCCCTCTTCGAAGTATTAGATATGTAAGTAGAATTGACTGATAAAGGGGTATTTTGGGTCATCTTAACACCATGTTCCCACTAACCCATTTACCCCAAAGGTCAACATGAAGATGAAGAACTAGGGTTTTGACATTTCATGAGGAGCGATAGTCCATGAACCAAATTTAAATGCACTTGAGTGAAGGTAAAGACAAACCCATAAGAATACAAGTGGTCACATTCTCTTCCAAAAAATATTTCATACATGACACTTGCATCAAGTTTGGAAAATAGGTGAATACAACCATCTAGACTGATGTAATTATCTAAAGCACTAGAGGGCAAATTTATAAAATTAGACAATTATTCCAAAATCATCTTCTAGTGTAGTTTCTACCTGTTCTAGACCCAACACTATGTTAGCATAAAAAATAGCTAGTAATATTACTTATTTATCATCTCCATATATAGATTAGTTATACTTTCTATATTTAGCCTATTCGTAGCATACAAAATTAAGTGTATGTTTATATATGAGTTTAACACCCAATTAACTTGATGTAGATCTCATTATCACCCTTGTGCTTATTTCTTTCTATATACCCCTTTAAAATTAATCTAGGGATAACTCCAAGTACTAGATTCATTTTAGGGTTAGACATTTGGTGAACCCAATTTGTATGAATGTAATTTTTTCTAATTCCTAAGGTTTTCAGCCAATTAGGGTTTTAGATTGTTTTATTTTTTCATTTTCTACTTCTATTATTTTTCATAAAATGTAGGCATAACCATATATTAGGAGGTGTGCCTATTTAACACATTAAGATTCCCCTCCCACCATATAAGATGTCTAAAATCAATTAGGTATTTCATACTATGGATCATGATGATACCCATGTTGACAATGAAAAACATAATGATAATGTTATCATAGAAGAAGATTATGATAATGAAAACCATGAAACAAATGAAAATGAGCAAATATATCATGATCAAATGCAAGAAATTTCATTATTTCATGAGCATATTTGTCAAAATCCCAAAGTTCTTGATGAGATCCTAAAAACTATAAAGGAAATAAAAAGTTCAAAATGTATACTTGAAACATCCCTCCCCTTGAACACATTACAACATAATACATCTATTGGGGGCATGAGTTATGTGTTTACACCTTTTTTTCCTAAAAACCAAAACACTATTTCTACATCTACCATAGAATTACCAATTATTTCAAGACAAATATCAGTTTCAATGCTTATTATTACTCAAACCATGTATACATCCCCTTGATGGCTACTAAACTTACTAATCTAAACCCCAATGGGTATATAGTTAAAACACTCCTTAAAGTTAAAAATACCTTGGTGGACAAAGTTAAAAACATTGAAAAAAAAACTTTAAAATTTATTCATGCTATTGATTCTTAAGATGTGTTGCATAACCCTCTTGCACTTAAGATATCTTTACACCCTTCACGAACTAGTTTTTTTTTCACCTAATTTTTAATTTTATGATGGAAAAGGTGATATTGAATAACATATTCTATCCTTTTATGTTGCATGCCTTGATTATGCCTCCAATGATAATATTTTGACCTAATTATTCCAAGAAGCCTCAAGGACTATGCTTTAAGATGGATCTATGATTTTACTCTCCAATCCATGAAATAATTAAAACCTATTAAAAATAACTTTTAGAATACTTTGTATTAAGATATATGAAAAGGTTTCCTATGTTCAAATTGCCAAAATCAAACAAGGAACAAATGAACCTACAAATGAATATGTCTTGAGATATAAGACAATACTAGCTAAAATGACCAATCCTATGGGCAATAAGGTGTTATAAGACATAATCAAGCAAATTTTTCTTGATCATTTACATGAGTCAATTATTTTTAATAAATTAAAATATTATATGACTTATGACATGTTGACTATGAAATAAAGATTATTTAATTAAATGAGCTCAAATATATAGAAAAAACACTAGATGCATCTACATAAAGTACTAAGTTCACAATCAAACCAAGTTATAAGGTAAAACATATTGATCCTAAAAATTAAATAACCACCACAATTAACATAGTTTCATAATAGCCTAATTGACTTATCTTATCTAATGCACCAAGGAGATAGTTATATCTTTTACCCAAGTCCACAACTTCATTACTACCATAATTACTAGAGTGTCAGCTTATATCTCTCCTTCATCCTATCAAGGTTGATATGAATATACCTCTACCTAAAGGATATGATGTGAATGATTATTGTGATTATCATCATGGACCAGGGCATTCTACAAACATATGATTTACTTTAAAATAAAAAATATAAGATCTTATTGATGACCAAAATATTACATTTGATGATCATCTAAAGGAATTAGGTTCACAACCTAGTGATCACCAAAAGTAGAAACTATTTAACAATCCTTTACAAGACCATTATACAAAAGAACCAAATTTAAAAATGGCATATAATGTGCATCCTGCTCCATCACATTATTGACACCCACTAAATGGGATTATTGGTACTTACACATGGCATATGACTCATATGGTTCAATTACCTCTTATTACTTTTGATGATAGTGAGATTAAGTATGATGAATCTAATCTTCATTCTTTATTCATTCAAGCATACCTTGATAAACACCTTTATAAAATGTTATGATTAATAATGTTGTAAGAGAGAATGTTTGAATCATGATATTACCTACACACTTGGGTTATACTCATCATGATTTACATCAATATACTATATCAATTAGAGCATTCGATGGGACCTCAAAAAAGGTTCCTGGTGACATTGACCTACCTTTATAGGTCAATCCCACACATGTGGTTACTATCTTTTGAATTATATGTTTAATAGGAATATTTTAATATTTTTATTTTGAGGTCCTTGGATCCATACACTTTACTTAGTACCTTCTATAGTACATGGGTATGTTAAATTCATCCATGTAAATTGGGTAGTTATAGTTTCCAAAATTCCATATGGGCATATTATTGAACAAGAGAAACTTATATCCAGATAGTTAATTACCAATCCTACTAAGGCTCATTCACTACAAAAGGATAACCAATAAA
Organism: Torreya grandis; assembly: GCA_037957365.1. Classification (NCBI taxonomy): domain Eukaryota; kingdom Viridiplantae; phylum Streptophyta; class Pinopsida; order Cupressales; family Taxaceae; genus Torreya; species Torreya grandis. Next base: position 1,625,582 of record JARHVA010002965.1, on the reverse strand, counting down.
TAATCCCCTTTACTAGGTGGAGAGTGTTTGAGATATCATTACATTAGAGACATATAATGGATTTCATGGAATCCACATCTACTATGTACCATGTTCAGATATCCAAAGAACACACACATGTTTTTACTATGGTTATTCCAAAGAAACCATAGAGTACTCAAGGATGGGTTCCTTGAAACCCTACTCCTATTACTACTCCTACTACTACTACTATTTCATGACTAAATATTCTTATTTTACATACATAGAGAATCATTTATAATACTCTAAAAGATATTGAACCTATACGTGCTCCTTAGTAGTGTCACAATACTATTACACTAGGCTCATACTAGGGATATATCTATGACCATCCATTAGATGAAATCTAGGATTATATTTCATTTTATTCAACCTTTAAAAAATATTAAGACTATAAAAAACATTATAATATACAAAAAAATAAAAAAACTTCAAAAATACAAAAACACTTCCGGTACCTACATATTATATTGGATTTATTGGCATATATATGTTAGTACCATGTTAATGGATGGCATATTAAATTATTTTTAGATACACACATGTGTCTCACACTTATATTTGAGTGTGATAAAAGCATACACAAATACATGATCTATTCCTAATTTAGATTTTGGGCCTTCCCTCTACTCATGACATGCAAACATTGGGGGCATTTATTTCTTTGATATTGATACACACATGTCATATGGTTCGATGATCACATTTAATTATCATGTTTGAGCTTATATATGTACTTACAAATGACTTTATCCATGATTATATCTTACATGGGGTACTTGATATGATATACACTTAACATTTTTTGCTAACATATCTGATCCATGGGATACTATGACATGTTTATGCTAGTTGCTTATGCTTTACTTTACACACTTCCTTGAGTGTCTTGCCTTGATATTATATTCATTATTTGAGAATTTGAATATGTTCCTTTTCTTGCATCCCCCATGCATATGCATGATTTAATTGAAATTTTCATATGCTATTGTTTATTGTATGGACATTTGAATATATCATATTTAATTTTATGTACATTTTAATAATTCATGCTCCTTCAATTGTGTGATATTTAAACATGACCCTTATTTATAGTTTCCTTGGACCATTGCCTATTGAATTGCTTTTGAGTGATCTTGTGTGTGTAGTTATTTTCTTATTGATATTTTACTATCATTATATAGACATTGCCATGATCCTTATCATGCATCTTAGGCCTTCATGTGATTACATTAGTTCTATGCACTTCAATGCTATATCTACCTAGACATGTTCCTTGTATATACTACATGGTTCAATTCATAGATTATGTATTTGTATTATCCTTTTGAGGTGAGGTAACTACTAGTTCCTATCTTTCCATCACCTCAAATGGGGGCATATTAGTGGGGGTATGTCATAGAGGCATGTTATCCACACTTGGCACATTTTCTAGATTCAATGGGGGCATACATTGGAATCATGTTCTCTACACTTATTCAATATCCAACATCTCTAAATTATAGTGGGAACATGTTTTGGAAACATGTTATACACATTGGTATTTATATAAATTTTTATATTTATCTATATATATTGGAGGCATGATTTGGAAGCATGTTCTCCACACTTACATATTTTTTCAAATTGAATAAATCACATAGTTAGATGATTCAGATTCATAGTTATGGTAGAATTCTATACATTGATATAATTATTATAAATAGTTTGAGCATGAAACATATCTAAGGTGCATATGTTATGTAATTTATGCCTAATATTGAAAAATACAAATTAGTTTTAGATTTCAAAACTCTTTTATGGACTGTTATCATAACATAGATTTGTATGTACTAATACCTTAATTAGACTTTTATGAACTTTATTGAGATAATATAATGCAATAATTGGTTCAATTTTGGTATGGTTTAGGTGATTAAATCACTCAATCTTTCTAAGTTTTTAATTTGGACTTGATTGTATCATCCAGCCTCACCAGGTTATAAATAACATTATGTTACATGATTGAGCTAGTCTCAACTACAAAGTGGAAACTCACCTTTTCTCAAAGGTTGGGGCATGGGCCTTCCTATCTCTCTCTCTCTATATATATCTCCTTGGATATATTATATTTCACTATTTTTATATATTTGTCCTATCCTTAAGTTTATATCCTTACACTTATACATATTTTTAAAATCAAGTTTCCAATATAAAAGGTAGATACATCAATATACTAGTGTACTCTTAAACCTTTATCTTTAAATTTCAATAAATTTAAAATACTTCAATTATAGATTATATGCACTTATTATATAATGTACCATGCTCTTGGTTGTAGGTAGTCACTAGAAAAATAGTCAAGTTGGGCACACACAAAAACAAGGTGTGTTATACATACCCACATATGCATTCCTTTCCTTTAAACTAGAAATTTCATTACTAGATTAAAGGGTGGAAAATGTAGATGATATTTATGGATTATATATCACCTAAGTCTTGTAAACTTGGAAAAATCATAACTTGGTTTTTCCTCTTAGTTTTGGACCTTTCCCACTTCTACAAGTCTTTTATCTACTCTCTATTATTACCCTTGGCCTATCTCTTAGTTTGAATAGTCTTATGTTGATGACCTAGGTATTATATCTTGCCCAAAATGTTTAAAATATACTTATCTTCTAACTCTACAATTTCTAAGCCTGTACCTACATTCTTTTCCCTAGACACTACTATTTGGGATAATTAATACCATCAATGTAGGGTCTTAACCTGACATAAGTGCTAATGCCATAAATTAATCTATTTTAAAAATTAAACATATCATAATAGTTAGCCTAAGTACTTTATTATGAGTTAATTATCAAAAGGGATTGATATAATAAATTAACCCTCATTCATTACTCACCAATAAAACCCTATGAGACCAAGGCAACCTATTAAAAAACACTCTATCAAGAATTAAATTGAATAAATATTCCCTATTTCCATACCATTTATAGGGAAAACACATCTATAGGCTTGAATAATTGAAGAAGTATTCCAAGAGATATATTTTCTAAGTTATAAGCTAGGTCATTGTTATAATTGATTATCACATATTGCATGATTCACACATAAACCAACATATAAGGGAGATCTACATTAATTTGAGGCCCTCTTCAGATTATTGGCTTTGTATGAAACATTCAATTATAGATGGGTCTTTAGGGTCATGTTGACACTGTGTGCCTACTAAACCATTTTTACCCAAGGTCAAAATGAAGATGAAGAACTAGGGTTTTGACATTTCATGAGGAGTGACAATCCATGACCCAGATCTAAATGCACTAGAATGAAGGTGAAAATAAAGTGTAAATAATATAGGAGGTTTCATACTCTTCCAACAAGTATTTTATATGCAACACTTATGTCAAGTTTAGATAATAACATCAACACAACCATCCTAGGTTGACACAACTATCTAGAGCTGTAGAAGTCAAATTTATAGAGTCAAATGACTATTTTAAAATCATCTTCCATTTTAATGTCTATTTGTTTTAGATAAAACACTATGTTAGCATCAAAACCAAATAATTATATTACTTCTTTTTTATTTCCATACATAATGCAGTTATACTTTCTATATTTAGCCTATTATCAACATAATAAATTTAGTGTATGTTTATATCTAAGTTTATCACCCAATTGGCTTGTTGTAGATATGATTATCACCCTTGTGTTTATTTATTTATATACACCCCCTTAAAATTAAACTATGTATAACTCCAAGTACTTAGATTCATTTTAGGGTTAAACAATTCCCTGGTGGGAATATCTTGAGATAATTTGGTCATGGTAGAAAGTGAAATAAAAGAGATACTTCTAGTGTTTTATTTATTAAAAGGTTGATAAAAAAATAAAAAGGTTGATAGACCATTCATTCATTAGTAGGAATGTCTCAATATTCTTATAACAAATAATATAAGTGAGAGAGGAATAAATTGTTGTATTATGATAAAATGTGATAAGCCTTTTATCAATAAGTTGTGTAAACTTTATTCATAAAGCAAAAAATTCATTATCATGATGTCCATTAATACCATAGTAAGTGAAAAATAGTTGACCCTCTATCTTCTCAAACCTATGAGGTGGATGATAGTAATTTATATGAATATTAATCATCTTATAATCCAATAATGTATGTAATATATCATGTGGTTGATCACTAAAACCATCAAACTTAAGTGATTTCCTCTTATTAAAAGTAGATACCTTTGTTATAGGTGCTATTTTATAAATTGATTTTGTTTCCTTTGTGTAAATTTTTTACTGATTGTTCCTTTTTATGAAATTTTTTCTTAGGATAAAGAATAGGTGATTTATTATTAGCCTTGTTAGTAAAGACCTCTTTTATCAATTCTTTCTTGTTGTGAGTGTCTTTGAAAATAATTCTATTTGTTAAAGAAAATGAACTGGATTCAACCTTTCAAGTGGTAATTTATTTCTTTGGTGAATATGGTATTAATTCACTTGTATTATTTCCATCTAGAGAATGTATGTAGTGGTGCACACACACACACACACACACACACACACACACACACACACACACACACACACACACACACACACACACACACACACACACACACACACATAAATATATTGTAAGGATTATGTAATTCTCTTTATCTAAGTGGAGAAATATGAACCTTAATAATTATTGAATGTATTTCTAGATATGAGGGTTGATATGTCAAATAATGTAAAACATTATTAAATCATATAAAATAATATTCAATACACTCATCATTACATTGAGTTATGCCTTTTAAATTTTCCAATGTTAGTTTAGGCATTTCATGCTTGTGATAATTTGATAAAAATATGTCTTTAAATATTTTAAATATAGGTAAATAACCATTACGAAGACTATATAACCAATCATAAGCATATAGTGTTAGACTCAAATTTAAATACTAAAATAATATGCATTCATCCTTGGCCAAATGGCCAAAAGAGAATACATATTGTGTTAAATGGTTAGTTGAGTCTAAATGACTATCAAACAAGGGAAGCATAGGCATTCACAATTATTTTGGTTATGGATAATCAATTACAATTTTGTAAGAGGTTGGAATTTATTTATAATATATTTAATGTTATCATGAAATGATGAATTTTTAAAATTAGGAGCCAATATTTGATTTTTAAGGTCTTTTATAGCATGCCCCATGGACACAATATGGTTAGTAAGAATAGTAGTAGTTTTGAAAGGTGTACTCAAATGTTGTAATATATCATGTACTCAAAACATAGGTATGATGTAATCATCACTACTATCATTGAATTTCCTATGATTACATTATATAAATAATCATTACATCATTTTAAAACATTGCATGTAATATTATTCATATCACATGAATTTTGTAAAGGAGGAATAAAAATTTAATAATTTTAAATGTCACTACAAGTTTCATGTAGAATTTTGCTATCACATTGTTTTTTATAAGGTGATAAGGAGATATTATGTTCATGTGCACTTTTTGTGTTTTTGGAGAGAGAAAAAGACAACCACATTCTAATTTTGTATCATTAACATTGTATATATAGAGAAAATGAGAATAACATTCTACTTGTGTATTATTTTTAATGTATATATGTTGGAAATATTGTCATTGATGTCAAATGTGTAGCATTATTAGTGATAAAGGCCCCATAGCATTTAATGGTGTTTTTAATATTCATATCTTGGCTAATGTGTGTTAATATTTATTTAATATTAATGAATATATTTTTGATTACATATAAGTCAAAAGAGGGCCCATGGAGAAGTCAAAGAGTCATAGGGTAAAGACAAAAGAGGAATGGGATGTATTTTCTCATGAAAAGTCATCTTGAGGAATTCCAAGAGTCACCATGTAAAGATAAAAGAGGGTAAATTGCATTTTTCCATGAAGGGACACTTTAAGAAATGTGAAAAGTCACCAAGATAAAGATAAAAGAGGAAAGGATACATTTGCTTATGAAGGGTCACCATGTGACTTTTCAAATGCAAGGATACGAAGGGTCATGCAAGTTTGGCACCATTTTCTATGAAGATTGAAGGGTAACAAAGTGTGAATGCCAAATGTCATTTGTAAAGATGTAAATAAAGGCTTGAGAAGACATTTTTAATATGCAAGAGAGTAAATGGTTTGTATTTGTTTTAGAGGAGAGAAAATCAAGAGATATTGTAGAGTTATATCATTTATTGAGTAATTAAAATTGAGAGATAGTTGTGTTTTATACATAAGAGGGGTTAGTGCTCATGTGGGTTGGTGCTTGTGAACTTTGTAATTTGAGTTTGTGATCATTCATATACTTGAGATTATTATTTTTGGTTTTTTCCACTTTGGGTTTCCATGTAAAAATATGGTCTCTCTCTCTCTCTCTCTCTCTCTCTCTCTCTCTCTTGTGTGGTGCATGTTATTATTTTAGTTTTATGGCATATCTTGAATGTGTGATTAAGTGATTAAAGAAAAGAAATCAGATTAATTAAAAGATATATAATATACTGATTCACCCTCCTCTTAGTATATTTCATGCTTAATAATTAGTATTAGATCATGTTCCTTTTTGAAAAAAATTTATAGCTTGAAGGTAGATCGGGGAAAGCACAATGGCTGGATCACATGAAGTTTTTTCTATAAATAAGGAACCTTTGTTTTATGGGACAAATTATGATTTTTGGAGCATAAAGATGAGGACTTATTTTATGGCCCTTGGATTTGACATTTGGCAAGTAGTGGTGGAGGAATATGAAGAGCCACAGACACTTGTAACTACTCCAGTGGAAAAAAAGGCAAGTGAAAATAATGCTAAAGATTTAAATGCTATTTTATGTGGTTTATATGAATTCAAACTTTTTAAAGTTATGCAATGTAAGTCTACTCATGAAACTTGGGTAAAACATGAGAATATTTACAAAGGTGTTGGAAAGGTTCAACAAGCTAAGCTTTAGACTTTCAGAAGATAGTTTGAGAGTTTGAAGATGGAAGAGGAATAAAATATAGCAAGTTACCTTTTGTAGGTTGATCAAATAGTTAATCAAATTTAAGGTCTTGGAAAAAAGTTAAAATAATAAATTGTGGTACATTTTTTTGGAGATCTCTACCATTGAGATATGATGCAGAAGTTTTGACAATTGAAGAGATTAAGAATTTAGCCAAGCTAAATACAGATGAGATACATGGTATTCTTATGGTATATGAGATACAAATCAAATAAGAGAAACCTTCAAAGAGAAAAACTAATTTCAAGACATCAAAGAAAGGGAAGGATAAGATTCAAGAATCAAGTGATAGTTCTAGTGATAATGAAGATGATAATGGAGCTCTATTCATTCGCAAGCTGAAAAAGGGCAAAAGTAAATATAAAGGAAAATTACCTTTTAAATGTTTTAATTATGGAAATATTAGACATTTTATAGATGAGTGCCTACATAAGGGTAATGGTGAAAATGAAGAAGGAAAGTCTACATACAAGAAGAATTTTAAAGGAAAATTCAAGAAGGGATTTGAGAATAAGAGTTTGTATTCTAAAAATCCTAGATCAATCGAAGATAGTGGAGTCAGTGATTCAAAAGAAGAATAGATTCTATTCATGGCCATACATGAAGATGCCTATACAAGAAAAAGTATAGATGATCAAGAAGAAGAATAGGATGAAGTCAAAGTGAATTTGGAAGGAGAACTCATTTGTGCCTTAGAAGAGTTAAAATCTCTTGAGAAGATGAATTGGCATAGTTACAAAAAGTAAGTGAAGAATGTGAAAGGTATGTTATTGAAATTTTTTATTTAAAAGTAGATCTTGAGAAAACAAATAAAGATAGAGTAGCCAATGATTTAGAATTTGAGAATAACACTAATATGTTGAATAAGATATTATAAAGTCAAAGATCAACGTTAGATAAGACAAGTATTAGATTTTAAAAAGAAAAAGAGGAGGCCACTACTTTCACAGACAAGGTTAACATAGAAAAAAGAAAGAGCTATGTTGAAGCTCTTACAAAAAAAGAAATAAAAGGGAAGAAGTTAAGAATATAGAGGACATCTCAAACAAAAAAGGCTAGAAAAAATAGAGCTACAAAAGATAATCAGGTCAGAGATACACAAATAGGTCCTATTTTTATGGTTATTATTTTTATTTTAATAAATATGGTCATAAAAAAATAGAATGTCAAAAAAGGGCTAATAATTTCAAAAATAAGAAGGAAACTCATGTAGAGTTAAGTAGAAGTCACAACTCTTTTGATCCTCTATCAAATTTAATGAAGAGGCCATAATATATTACAAGTGTAAAAACTTCAGACACATAGCCTGGTATTGTAAAAGCCTGTTCAATTCAGTCAAGAAGGACTAGAGTTTCAAGGCTCCATTCATCAAGAAGAAAGTTTAGACAGGTTCATGGTAGAAGAAACAACTTCAGAAATCTATGTTGGTATAGACAACTTTGCATGCAAGAAATGAAGAAAAGCCATGGTTCATTGATAGTGGATGTTCAAGGCACATGGTAGGAGATAAGAATAAGCTCATAACCTTGAAGAAGATCAATGGTGGCACATTAAAATTTGGATATAATACTATTGCCATAATTACCAAAAAAGGTACACTAAATTTAGATAATGGTAGAACTAAAACTAAAATTGTTTTGCATGTAGAAGTTATTAAGCATAATCTTTTAAGTGTAAGTCAAATGTGTGATCAAGGTCACACACTAAAGTTTTATGTAGAAAGTTGTGAAATTAGGAGAAAAGATTCAGATGTGTTGGTTGTAGATGCTCAAAGAATAGGTAATAATTTGTATATATTATCATCAAAAGTCAAAGATGTTTGAGTCAAATTGAAGTTGGCTATGGTAGAGGAGAATAGGACACATAAATTTTTAAAATCTTGTCAACATCAACAAAAATCAAGTAGTCATAAATATTCCAAAGATTACAAAGCCATCCAACATGCTTTGTGAACCTTGTCAGCATGGGAAGCAGGCGAGAAGGAAACTCAAAATAAAAGAGTACTTAATCACTTAGATGTTAGAGCTTGTTTACACTAATTTGTGTGGACCTATGAGAACTCAAAGTAATCAATGTGATAAATATTTCATGTTGCTTATTGGTGATTTTTCATGTATGACTTGGGTAATGTTTTTAAAGAAAAAAATAGAAGCTTTTAAACATTTAAAAACATTCAAATCATTAGTTGAAAATAAAACCAATTTAAAGATTAAGTTTCTAATATTAGATCAAGGCAGAGAATTCATGTCAGATTAGTTTATTGAGTTTTGTGAAGACCATGGAATAAAGAGACATTATTCAATAGCTAGAACTCCAAAAAAAAATAGAGTAGTTGAATGGAGAAACATAACAGTTCAATAAATGACAAGGATAATGCTAAATGAGTCCAAGATAATAGATAAATATTGGAGAGAAGTAGTTTCTACAATAGTGCATATTTAGAATAGAGCATTATTGAGAGTCAATAGTGACAAGACTCCTTATGAGCTATGGAAAGATAAATCAACAATAGGTGATTATTTTAGAGTTGTCGGTAGCAGAATCGATGAAAAACTTGGTAAGTTTGAATCCAGAGTAGATGAAGGTATATTTCTTGGTTATTCTTGTAAAATTAAATCTTATAAATGTTATAAAAAAAGAACCAAGAAAATAGTTGAAAGTGCAAGTGTTGGAATAGAAGAAGATGAAACACAAAGAATCAGTGATCTAATAGACATTCCTAAAATCATTTAAGAGGAAGACTTTAAAGAATCATATGAAGATGAGAAGGAGAAAAAGGACACCAAAACCCCATCCAAATATGTCTAGAGAAATCATAATGAAAGTGACATCATCAATGACATAAATGAAGGAATTCATACCAGAAGAATGATGGTAAGTGAATCTAAGCAAGTTAATTTCTCTTTGTTATCCAAAATTTAGCCTAGAACGTTTTTAGAAGCTAGAAATGATAAACATTAGGTTAAGGCAATGGATGAAGAATTAAATTAGATAGAAAAAAATGATATTTAAGAATTAGTGCCTAGAGTAGAAGATCACAATGTGATAAGAAAAAAATGGGTTTATAGAAATAAGTTGAATGAAAATGGAGAATTGACCAAGAATAAAGCAACATTAGTATGTAAAGGATATGCTTAGATTGAGGAAATAAATTTTGAATAAACTTTGCACCAATGACAAGGTTAGAGGCTATTATAATGTTTCTTGCATATGTAGTATTTAAAAATTTCAAAGTGTTTCAGATGGATGTCAAATCTATCTTTCTAAATAGAAATATAGAAGAGGTCTATATTGAGAAGCCTGATGTATTTATTCTCTCAAATATTAGTAGCCATGTATGTAGATTGAAGAAATCACTATATGGATTGAAATAAGCTCCCAGATCTTGGTATGTAAGAATTGATAAGTACCTACAGGATCAAGGTTTCAAGAGAGGATTTGATGATAGTAATCTCTACATCAAAATAAAAGGTGAACATCAATTTATTGTTGTGGTATATGTTAATGACATCATTTTTGGAGGAAACATTGAAAAGATGATAAAAGAATTTTTTGATAATATGTAAAAAGAATTTGAGATGTCTATGCTTGGAGAATTATCATTTTTCTTAGGGTTGCAAATATTCTAGTCAGATAAAGAAATTTTCATATCTCAAAGTAAATATGCCAAGGAAATGTTGAAGAAATTTGGTTTTGAGAATTGTGTACCAATTGACACACCAATGAGTATAGGAAATAAGGTGAGAAAAGATGAAGATTTATATATTTTAGATCAATCTTTGTATATATCTATGATTGGTAGTTTTTTATATTTGATAGCATTGAGGTGAAACATCATGCATGTAGTAGGTATGGTTTCAAGATATCAGTCAGCTTCAAAAGATAGTCATGTTTAGTTGGTAAAGAGAATATTTAGATATCTCAAGGAGATATTGGATTTTGGATTATGGTATCCCACAAGCAAAGATTTCACTTTGGTTGCTTATATAGATTTAGATTGGTTAGGTTGTTTAGATGATTGAATGAGTACAAGTGGAGGAGGTTTCTTCTTCCGTGATAGCTTAGTATCATGGATAAGCAAGAAGTAAAATTCAATATCACTTTCTACAATTGAAATAGAATATATTGTAATGGTATTGTGTTGTACTCAAGTGCTTTAGATGAAGAAAAATTTAGAAGATATCAAGGTAAAATATGATGAACCTATTTTTATTTTTTGTGACAACACAAGTGTTATTAATATTTCAAAGAATCCAGTGATGCATTCAAGAAAAAAACATATTCCCATTAGATATCACTTATTGAGAGAGTGGGTTGCAGATCAACATGTTAAGATACAATTACAAAGGCAATATTGAAAGAAACTTTTGAGTATCTATGGGAGAATTTAGGAGTAATTTATTTTACTTCCTACCATTAAGGATCATCATCAGTTGAGGGGGAGCTAAGTGTTAGCTCAAGGATGGGCTCTTTGGCATTGATGTCAAAGGGGAAGAAGAATAGAAAAAGGTATAGGTATAGGTATAGGTGTAGAAATAGGTGCATAATAGGTAAAAATAATAGGTAAAAGTAGCTACAATAAGGGGGAGTTATTGTATGCTTTTTTTTAGATGGTAGTAGGTACAGGTTTTACGATGTGGTAGTTTTAGTTTGAGGTTGCCATCAATGATAAAGGGGGATATTATTGGAAATATTGTCACTGATGCTAAAGGTCTAGCATTATTGGTGATAAAGGCCCCATAGCATTTAATAGTGTTTTAAATATTCATATCTTGGCTAATGTGTGTTAATATTTATTTAATATTAATGAATATATTTTTGGTTGCATATAAGTCAAAAGAGGGCTCATGGAGAAGTTAAAGAGGAATGGGATGCATTTTCTCGTGAAGAGTAATCTTGATTAATTCCAAGAGTCACCATGTGAAGACAAAAGAGGGTATGGTGCATTTTTCCATGAAGGGACACTTTGAGGAATATGAAAAGTCAACAAGATAAAGATGAAAGAGGAAATGATGCATTTGCTTATGAAGGGTCACCATGTGATTTTTCAAATGTAAGGATATGAAGGGTCACGTAATTTTGACATTATTTTCCATGAAAATTGAAGGGTTACAAAGGGTGAATGCCAAAGGTCATTTGGAAAGATATAAATAAAGGATTGAGAATCCATTTGTAATATGCAAGAGAGTGCATGGTTTGTATTTGTTTTAGACGAGAGAAAATCATGATATATTGTAGAGTTCTATCGTTTGTCAAGTAAGAAACATTGAGAGATAGTTGTGTTTTATACACAAGAGGGGTTGGTGCTCCTATGGGTTGGTGCTCACAAATAGTTGTTGTGTTGGTGCTCAGCAAAGGGGTTGGTGCTCCTGTAAGTTGGTGCTTATGAACTTTGTAATTTGAGTTGGTGCTCATTCATATAATTGAGATTGTTCTTCATGGTTTTTCCCACTTTAGGTTTCCACGTAAAAATATACTCTCTCTCTCTCTCTCTCTCTCTCTCTCTCTCTCTCTCTCTCTCTCTCTCTTGTGTGGTGCATGTTATTATTTCAATTTTATGGCATATCTTGAATGTGTGATTAAGTGATTAAACAAAATAAATTAGATTAAGTAAAAGATATAGAATATATTGATTCACCCCCCCTCTTATTATATTTTGTGCTTAAAAATATATCATGGTAAGTGTCTATAAATGTGAGATTAGGGTTATTATAATTTTGATTTATGATTTGATCATTTTTATTATGTTTTTGTGTCTTATAACACTTAATGTGATGAAGTGTAACATCAAAATGTAAACATAAGAAAGGTGTATTATAAAATAACTATTACTTAGATTTTAGCTCATGAAAAATGTGAGGAATGGGAATATGTGCATTAGTATTATTTTATTATTTTTATAATGTATGTGTAGGCACTTCAATTTTATCACTTATATACTAAAATTGGTATTTAAATGACTTCTCATAAATATACAAAATTAAACTAGAATTCATCAATTGTCCCAGATTCATCTACATAAGTACTATGCATATCCTAAAACACATAGGTGCATCCCTAATTTGGGAAATACACCACATTAGGTTATCCATTTTATCAATATTATCCTAAGTAAATTAGTTGATTTAATAATTCCACCCTATTTCAATAAAATCAAATGCTTTATAAAAATGGAACATTATAAAAAGTGACCAAACATCCTAATAACTCTTTTTAGACAAATAACTTTAATTATATAATTAATTAATCACTAATAGGAAATTACATGGAATGAACATGTCATATTTACAAAAATTAATTAATTTTAATTTCCTACATCATTCACCCACTTCAAAATTTAAAATCATATTCCAAAAGTCAAAGGTGTTCTTCACAAGGAAAGTTTAATTCTAGGAGAGGACTATGCAAGCAAGGTATATGATATGAAATCACACAATCCAAACCCTCATGAATGGATATCCTTAAATAACTTACACACTCTATTTCATAATATTTAATACTTACCTCTCATTTTAGTATTGATCCTTATCCATTGATCTTCATTTTCATCAATCGATCCACATTAGTTAAGAAAATATATAAATGGAAGGGACACTTTCCATTCTTAACAATATTTCAATTAATAATGAGGTTTTATTGAAATATCCTTACAAATATTCAATAACCTCCATCATGTATCATCAAATAATAAATTTGTCAAGGGGTTATTCTATTGGATTGACCATGTGCACTACATAATAATTTCACAACTACATCTGAGAACATTACTCTTTTTGACAAGGAGATCACAAGAAAAGGTATAAAAATTATGTTTACTTGTTTGTTTTTTTGTTATTTTATTCATCTTGTTTAATTAGAAGATATTATATTATATTTGAATTATTTTTTAATTTGTACTAACTATAAAATTAATCTTTGAAATCATGTGTTACATATGGCATGCCTAGTGGGACCAACACCCCACAATCAACTTTGAATACATATTTTCATCATCTCATTAAACCAATTTTAACCCTATGGCATAAATATGGTTACATCAAGTTTAAAAAATGTTTAACCATAAAATATATATTGTGGGGGATCTAGGGTTAGAGGGGAAGAGATAACCTAGGGCATAAGGATGGTAAACTATCTCTAGAGTAGGCCAATTATTTTTGAAACTTAGATAAAACATATAATAAATTTATTATGATGAGATGTTAAAGATAAAAAGTACAACTACATTAGATATTAAAATAACAATGAAAATAAGATACTTAATTAGTTCTAATGTTAATAGAGATATAGATTTGAAACATGTATAAAGTGGTCTGGATATGGATTATGGAATAATTGTTTGATTTTATAAATTGTGCCTAATTAGCCACAAACATTTATATCGACCTAGGATGGTTTTGTTAATGATACTACCTGACTTAGATGCAGGTGTTAAGTATGGAATACCTAATGAAACTAGATGAGATCACTAAGATGCTTCTAGATTATGTGTCACCTTCACTCTAGTGCATATAGATATAGGTCATAGACTATTGCTAATTGTCAAATAAGAAACCCTAGTTCTTCATCTTGATATTTGTTATGGAAAAATAGGTTACTGAGAACATGGTGTTTAGCTACTCTAAACACACCTCTATCAATGAGTGTTGCCTACATATCTAATACTTTGAATAGGTCCTTAGACTTATGTAGGTATCCCATACATGTTGGCTTATGTGTGAATCATGTAATGTGTGATAATAAAATACAATAGTGACCTATAAACTAACTAGAGAGACAAAGACAACTTCCCAAAATAATTATATCAATCACTCAAGTGAACAACACTTCCTTATTTTATCCTATTTCTATATCAATCATAGGAACAACATATATATAGGTTTGAATCACTAAAGGAGTACCCAAGATCTATATTTTTTAAGTTAAAAATTTTAATCTATTAGTGTTGGTACCAAATAATGTAATGTTGTGTAGGTACTACCTATGATTTTTAATAATATCTATGTTTGATCTAATGGTGAGGGAATTGGATGCAAATCACACCACTATGACTACATAGTATGAGTTATGTGTAGAAATAGATAGATGAAACATCCCATAACATGTGCCATGGAGATCATGCAAGTTTTGATTTATTGATATGACACTTTACAACATGAGTATGATGAGATAGTGTGTTGACTAGGTATACACAAGAAGAGAGTACATGAGATGTCTCAAGCATAGTGGCCCACACTAGACTTGAGTGCTTCCACATCAATAGGCATAAGGGTGGTTGATATAAATAATAATGATTATTACATGCCTCTAACATATGAATTATATTATTACTTGTATAAAATTTATACCATTTTAATATATATTTCACATTATTCACATGGTTTATTTTTCTTGAAATGGATGTGCAATATTTAATTCTTTGTTACTTTTTGTATGGTTTTTATTGCATTTTTTCTATAATGTAAGTTTGGATATGTTAAATTGTATAAAAAATATTTACATTTAATGAAATGATCATACTATAGTTTTAATAAACAAATCATCATATGTAATGAGATATAGATGGAAATAATAAATGTTATCTTTAATGATCACATGGTAATAGAACTACAAACTACTGGTTTTGTTTCTATTGCTAACTTTAAAGTATCTATAGAAATATCATTTGAATACATATGTATCTATTTAGGTACCCATATTTACTATATAGGTTCACCTTATTTGTGTATCTTTATGAATTACATGATTTACCAATGGTTCCTTTTTAGGATTAGTGTGGGATATATCAGTCCTGGGAGAGGGTGAACTAGGAGAAGGAATTCTACTAGTGGTCATCTTCTATAAAGATTGATGGACCACATGATCTTAAAAAGAGTATCATGGGATGTTTTTTCCCTCTTATAATAGCCTATAGAATAATTATTTGAAATAAGTGTTGGTAATTTTCCTTGCTAAGGCCAAATACTAACCCTTATAATATAAAACTTTCTAGGATTCTGTCATTAGCCTTTGCAAGGTGGTCAAATAGGTGTACTTTGGTTTAAAAAGGTCAGTTTTGGTCATTTAATGAATAATATGGATGTAAAATGTCACAAAAATATCCAAATTATCTTAAAACACATTAATTTATATGACATTTACCTTAGTCCAAAGTTTCATAAGCTAAAAAGGTCATTCAATGTGCTTTTAAGCCAAAAAAGGGTCCAATTAGACTCCCACATACCAATTTTGGATAAATAAAGGATGTAAAAGGTTAATTTTGGTGTTAAAACATGAAAAATACTTGTGTATCTTCTATCATGTTGTAATATTTGTGGTGGAAGCTTTAGTTTTCAATAAAAAGCAAGAAACGACCCATTTTCATGTGTATTCACAAGAATAGTACAAACTTTTATGAAATTCCATATAGTTGAATCTTAAAAAAGGAGTAAGAGGAAATGAAACATGTTCATGAAGAAATTTAGATCAATTAGAAACAAAATATGCTCAAAATTGGTTCATATTCTCCACTTTACTAGTTTGCACATAGTGATAGGCCTTCAGGTTTATAGCTGGTACAGTTTGGAGAGAGAGATCTAGGTCTAAATTTTTGGTCAAAGAAATTATAATTATAAAGATTAATTTTGGATCAAATTATTTTTAAATTGGTTTCTTCTCACTCATTAATCATCCACTTGAAATTAGGATTAATTCAATAGTTTTGCATTCATGAAGGCAATCTATTTTTTTCAATTTCTCCTCACCAAGGCATCATTTCAAAAGAATTCATGTTTTCAGAGATTATTTGGGACGTAATCCACATTTCCATGCCTTCCTTTAGTCATTTTACACATATTAATTTCAAATAAATATCATAAAGACAAAAATTGTAATCTGAGTTTGGCATGCTTCTAAAGAGGAATTATACAATCTAGGAGAGAGAGAAGGTTTTCAAGATTTATTAGTTTCCTCCATGGCATGGATTTCCTTCATGTTGTCATGTTTAAATTTATTTTATCTCAATAATTTATTCAATTATTCATGTAATATCCCATCTTTGTACTCTCAGGCATCTCCAAAGACTCCCAATTTAGCATTGTTTAAGGAAAATTAGTATATTTTAAGGTTTTTGTAGAAGCCTATGTTTCATTTTCAGCCTATCATCCTTGTCAAAAGGCATACAAAATTATATGGGTTTAGGATGATATGTTCATGTTTACACATGAATATTAATAATGGTATTAACATACTCCTTCATGCTCCTTTCCACCTCTATTTCATCCCCATATCACTATCATAGCACTATTTTTTCACTATGTTTTGTGCTTCTCACACCCTCCATTCATGTTTTTTCATCATGTTTTATCACTTCACCACCCCTTCACCCATCTAAATTTCGTTTTTTAATTTCCATAGAGATATAAGGGTTTATTAAAGACCATCA
Source organism: Torreya grandis (assembly GCA_037957365.1). Taxonomy (NCBI): domain Eukaryota; kingdom Viridiplantae; phylum Streptophyta; class Pinopsida; order Cupressales; family Taxaceae; genus Torreya; species Torreya grandis. The sequence continues at coordinate 1,608,126 of JARHVA010002965.1, read as the reverse complement.
TAAGCATGAAAAAGTGGTATGAAAAATTTGAATAATCAACCTATAGTCCCACGAAGGCAACATATAACAAATACACCTATAATCAAGCCTTGTTTAAAGATTAGGTTGTATTGAGAACACTAAATGTAGGGTTGATGATGAAGGAAATTGAACTCTTATTTTCATGTTAAATTTAAAGGATAGGTTCACCATGATTATTATGTGACCCTCCTAAGGTCCAAAATCCCTACATAGTCTGAACAAAGGATAGGCATGAAGCACATGCTTCTTCAAATTGGTAAAAAAGTTAAGAACAAAGTAGTATTGATGATGGATTCATATTTCTCAAATAAAGGTTTATTAGGGGCATGATGATGAAGAAGGTCAAAAAAATAAGTGAGATGGCACTTTAAACATGTTCACCTACAACCAACTAAGGACTACCTATAGTGTTAGACAATACTATGGAAGAATCATCAAAGTTTAAGACCTTAAAAGAGGTTTTTTGACAATAGGGGACAGGGAATTAAGTGAAAGGCTTTAGATCATTTTTTATTTTTTTAAAAACTCTCTAAGGGTCTGTCATTATCCATATAAAATCTTGCAAACATCTAAGTATAGTCAATCAAAGGGTTGTTGGAGTGGTTTGTTCACAATTGATAATGACACAATGGTATAATTGTTTCAATAAAGAAATTATGATTAGTATAATCATGAATCATAAATGATATTTATATTTGTATCTTAGTGAGCTATGATAGTCATATATCTTGAAAATGACATTGATAGTCCTTTAGGAGCACTGTTGCAGTGATGTGATAAGCCATGCCCTTAAAGAGACCTAAAGTAAATCACTTCAAGAAAGTTATTAGGCTTATAAGGTGATCATAATAAAAAGAGAGAGCTTGGGTAAAAAACATGTGAAGACTTTAAGGGTCTAAGAAGAGGAAGTACAACCTATAGCTAGCCTAGAGAATTTACAACCAAGTATATCATCATACTTAAAGGTGACTTCAAGGGAGTTTCTTCATGATGTAAACTTTCAAGAATAAATTTAGTTGTTAATAAATCATCATAAAAAGTGTCAAATCATTTACACTTTGTGTTTTTTAAAACTCCATACAACATCCTCAAACCGTCGAAACATAGTAAAGTTTGGAGTAAAAGAAAAGGAGGATTTGTTTCCAAGAAGATGGTGATATAGAATGAAGGAGTTAGTTATCTAAGGTGATGATTAAGAGATTTTTACAAAAATATCAAACCCTTGAAGTAATATTACTCAGTTGGCATACATTTCTTAGTGACCATCTATAACATCTTAAGGCTAAAGGCCCATCTTCATGCTAATATGTAAGTTGCTGGCACAAGGAGTTTAATATTCATAGGGATGTTTCAAATAAGACATGAGATCAGGTGATAAAAATAAGGAGAAATTGAGGGTTTCAAAGCACATTGGTGACAATCAATCACGTTATAAAAGTAAACCTATAATTATACCAAGTGCAATCATGTATCCAATTTGGCTAGTATGTGAACATAGTGATTTAAAGTGGTTTCATGATCCAAATTGACCTCGATAGAGAAATAATGTTTTGATCCCATCATCAAGAATCATAAAAATATCTTTAAGATCAAGATATAGGCAAGTTTCAACCTTAAGAAGGCATCCTAAAACCATCTTAACCCTATAGGACCTTCAAGTTGGCAAGAAAAGGATAAGGGCTAATGGTCTAACAAAAGGTTTCATGAAGTATTGAGGGGTCATAAGATAAATTCATCATGAGGTGGATCTAATCAAGAATAAAAGTGTTATAAGAACTTGTACACACTGAGCCACCACAAAAATATTAGCTACAGTAGGTTTATAAAGCCATAAAACTATGCTTTCTCATATAGTCATATATAGGCAAAATGCAAACTCAAGGTCATATATGAAAGGAGAGAATGCATGATGATATTATATATATATATATATATATATATATATATATAAGTGACTAATTATAATCCTAAATACTATATTCAAGCACTAGATCACTACCAACTCAGTAAATAGGGCATAATATAGGTTAATTGTACAAAATGAGATTATGTAAGGGCTTAAAAAGCATTGTTTGAGGGTAAACATGACATAAAGAGAATGTGAGAGTAGTTTTAAAGTGATATTAATGTCTAAAAATCACCAAAAAGGATTATATTCCTAAAAAACACATCTATTTATTTAAATGTCCACCTAAAACAATGTATAACACAGTCATATGAGGTCTTTTTAGGAAGAACAAAGTGACATAGGTGACATAAAATATTAAGAGAGAAAATGGAGGGTAATAGGGAATTAAATAAGGTTTTATACACCTTTTAAAATACTCTAAATATTTCTTGAGACTCAAAGACTTAGGTAAGGCATGAAAATACAATCACAATTAGACACATGAGCCTATCTTGAGAGAAATAGCAAGTTTGGGGCACCTACACATGGAATAAATAATTTAAAATTGGTGAAAATAATAATTATGAACACATGTAACTAATTATGTAATTTTATATTTATTTTTACATGTGTAAGTTGCCACTATGTCGACATAGTCATCAACATGTCCATTCACGATCACCATTGGAGTAGGCAAGATTCTTGAGGATTTTAAGGAGTTTTAGAAGGGTTTGAGCTTAATTTAAATGTTTTAAAATAATTAATATATGTTATTAAATCTTAATAAGACATTTAAATACTATTAAACTCTAATTTATATTAAAACCATGCCCTTAAGGGCTAAAAGAAGTAAGCATGCCTATAGCACCAAAAGGCATTTTTGACATATCAATAATGATGACACCTAAATATTGATATAATTACATGGTAAATATACAATTATTATATTTTCAATGAAGGATAAAAAATGGAGTTAGTTTTAGTCTAAGGAGGAAATTTGAATTATGTAGTTCTAGACATTCATTCAAGCCACCTATTCAAATGCTCATATATTTCACCACATGAAGAGTTTATTCAAAATATATTAGAATGATATTAGGAACATAATAAAATTATAATTAATGATTAATTTTTTTTTTTTTAGGGGCTGTGATTCATGAATAATTACTAAGAGCGCAAGCATGTCTAGAATGTTTACAAACCCTATAGGCAAATTTCTTCCTGTGGCTATCTTCTCATACCTTTTATATGGGAACCAAATATTCTTAGATAAGTTTATGGGGTATGTATAATATATATTCATGTAAATAATTATAGTTTTGGAGGTATGTACTTTATGAACCATTTTTAAAGAAGGTTCAACTATAAAAACCCTCCCAAACCCTTATAATGATTAGTTTTGAGAAAAGTTGATTTTATTGCTATCCAAACCCCATGGATCAACATAAAACATATTAAAAAATAAATTAAACTTATATTAGGTCGTAAAAATGATAATTTTTATGAAATTGTATGGATCATATCAAAAATTAGGTTTTTGAGGGAAAAAAGCACAAAAAATGAGGTGCAAGTCAATTTACATGAAATCCAATTCATAGAGATTGAATCATAATAATTGTTATTAATATTAAAATCACCATTTTTTGAGAAATATTCATGTAGCTTCCCTTACTATATCCTTCAAAACAGACAATCTACAAGAAAATGAGGCATAATTGACCTAGTTAATTGTGGTGATTAAGTTGCAAGAGTTTCTTCATCAAGAGCACCTATATCATGGTGTGAAGAGTTTATAAATATATAATACTCATTTCATTTTCAGGTTTCATGGTTTTATTACAAATTTTAATGGATTTTAAGAACAAAAAGTTAGCCTATTAGGCCTCTTTGGCCTATTAGGCTTATTTGAATAATCAATCATAGAGGAAATTAGTGTTGAATGAATATCAAGGAGTTCACATGAATTTTACATGCCAGTTATATTATATTAAAATGTATTTTAAACTATATATAATTGATAATTCATGAAAATAAGGGCTTAATGGATTTTAACTTATCGTAAGGACCAAACACTTCAGTTGACTAGTTAACTAGCATCATGCATTTTTCACGGTTTTCATGCAAGGGATGACTTTAAATCAACTTGAACTCAATTAATATGGATTTACACACCAAATTATGGCATATATTTTATTTAAATGGAGTTTTAAAATTCAAATATGGGCCCACCATTGCTTTCTAATGTAGAAGAGAAGATCATGCAGAGACTTTCAACATGAAGACACTTCTTCAAGACTATTGTTTATAGTTTTAAAAGGATATTAACTTAAGTTAAAGTATAATTGACTTATCTTTATTCCCTCTATGATAAATTTTCTATATACTTTCAATTTTTCTATATATTAAGGCTTTGAAGCCATTTTTCAAGATCCCTTAGGCTAGTATAGAGAGACTATACATAAATTGTAACTTGCACCAGAAATCAATAAATAGAGTTTGTTTGTAGATTAATTTATGGTTTTAGCATGTAATTTTGATCATTTATTTTCATATAAGTGTGATATATATCTCCTTTTTTATGTCCTTTCCTCACCTACTACTGTGATTTCATCTTTTATAGGTCACTTGATGAGTTAAGAACATAAATTGAGTTGAAGATTGTTCGTATGTAGTGTCTTTATGACCTCAATTCACAAACCTTCAATCTAAAAATATTATTTCAAACCTTCATTTTAAATACTAATGTTTAGGACTGATCTAAGATTTTTTTTGAAAATTTCTTCTATCTTGATCCATATGTGTGCCTAAGTTTCAAATTTTACAGAAGATTAATCACTATTTAGGTGCATCACCATCATAACATAGATTTCATTTTTAGTAATCTTCTTTACTATTTTCATCCCAACATTAGATAGGTCTAGTAATTGATCCTAAATTCACATATTTAGAGTATCTAGACTCACAACTAGAGGTATGGTCTAGATACAGGTATCCCATAGCCTTAGATCATTCCAATGTTAGTCTAGATATGTATCAGATCTGAGCAGTCTAATTTCATCTGAGTGCTATCTAGGTTGATAATAGTTTTGGAACACCTAGTGGGACTACTTATTCATATAAATTAAATCATATATCTATATATTTGATTATAATATCAAGTTTTAGATTGTCATTTTCAGATTTATATACATTTCATGACATTAAGAGTGGTTACAAGATCTTCTATAAAAGGGAAAGAGATAGATTTCACTGAGTTATCTTTCTAATCAATAATGAAAAAGAAATATTCTTAGTCCAATCCAACAAGCCTTTCTGCCTTTCAATGGTGGTCCTCATCTAAAAATCAATTAGTGGGATGATATTCCAACTTCTACCTTGAAGTCCCTTCCTTATTTTATAGAATAAAACCTAATAATTACTCCTATAGAACATATTATAGATATAAATAACCTCTATTCAATGCATGATATGACTCAATAAAGTGTAACAATGAGGTTGTTAACAACTTCATTCAAAATCAAAGCACTTCAATGGTATAGATTATTGACACTTGCATTAATCAATAACTGAGATGTATTTGGAGAAGTCCTATGCAAGCCCTTTGAGGAAAAAAGTGATCATCTTTCATTGGTGGAGTAGCTTACAACAATCAAGAGGTTTCCTCATTAATTAATGGTGGATTTCAATTATAGGTTTCAGAAAACTTGGAACAAAATTCCTATAGTGATGATTCCTACTCCCAACTACACATTTTTGTACTATCTAAAAGCTCTTAATTTAGATATGGCTATGATGATCCAATACATGAGAGAAAATACTTTACTTGAGGCTTATGAAGTAACAATAAAGGCTGAAAATTTCTTACTACAAGCATTTAAGTTGTCTACAAGGCCACCTATGCCTTTATTTCTAAATATTCATCCTCTTACTCCTACAGTTACTCCAGTTCTAGATTCAACAAGTCTTTATCAAATATAGGGTAATGATATTGACATATTGGGGAAGATAGAGAGTATGATCAAAGCTTATAACAATAAATTGGTTTCAATGGAAAGGAAACAAGCTCCACCTTATAGGCCATACCAAAATCCAAATCAAAATTATTAGTATAATAGGTCACCCTATCAATCCAATCATCAAAGACAATAACATAATTATCAATCAAGGTAATGCAATCTTAATGTCCCAATAAATTCTAGAGCTATAGTGTCAACATATAGAAACTATGCTCAGGAATGGCAATGGAACAATCAATGGGACGAAATAAATAACATGGTAATTTCTCCAACTAGTGAGATTTCTCAACAATATTATATGAAATAGAGTTCAAATCTTCCTCAACATGACAATCAACCACCTTCTTATCATAAGTAATTTTCTCTACCACATGGAGACATTCCTTATTTCACTCAGGTAGAGTTCTTAATTAACAATGGGAAGGTATTATTAAAGAACCTAATGAAACTACATTCATTAACTTTCAAGAAGGTGAGAATTTATTTGAACACATGGGTATAAATCAAGGCTAAAATATGTCTAATTTTAATAATTATATTATAGCTCATACTAGATGCAAGAAAAGGAAAATTAGTGAATGTTTAGGTCATAAAAAGGTAACTTCTCTCCCTTTTCAACCACCCTAAAGACCACCACTTAGGATGTGCCTCAAAAGACATCAAATCAATATTTACAAGATCTAAAGGGGTAGAATTTTAAGGGTCCTTATATTCTATAATTCACACAATATTTAGGAAGAACTTGTGCTCTTAAATTTTAGCCTAGGACAACCACTTGTCCACTCAGTATTGTGGATCAAATGAAGAAGGATTATATATAAATTTATATGTGGGATACATTTCTAATCCTAAGTCAAAAGGAGTTTCTACAAGAGGAGCTTTTAAGGCTCAATGTCTCAAATAGAAAACCTAAAAAATAAGGGGTAAGTGTTATTATATAAAATTCAAATTAATTTATTGAGCCTAAATCTCCAAAGATTACTAAGCCTCCTCTATTTTATCTTTTTGTTGTCATAGGAGATTGTCTGGTTCACAATTATATGATTAATAGTGGGGTTAGTACTTCTATCATGCTCAAGTCAATAGCTGATAAACCATGAATTTAGTATGAACCCCATAAGAAAGGTGTATTTTAATTATATGGGTTTCTTACAAAGACTTTATTTGTTTTAAGAGATCTTAAAGTCATACTTTCTACTTGTCTAAATTTTACCATCACACAAGATGTGGTTGTTGTTGATTGACCTCCTTATTTTGCACTATGCTTATCTAAAGATTTTGCTAGTAAGATAAGAGGTTGCCTTTATTATAATTGGTCATACATGTTTTTTAGAACCAAACATGGAACCAAATTCACAATAAGGTCTGAGCCAATTTCCAAATTTCACTTAGAACCTTATATGCCAAACATGTCAAATGTGAATTGTAGTATTTGAGAAGAAGATGGAAATATCAGTGATCAAAAACCTTCTAAGTCACTTGAAGGCATATTAGTTTTACTCATTTATGAGTGGGATGATAAAAATCATGGATATGACCCATACAAAAGTATTGAATAAGTAGGTTTTAGTGGATACTATATGCATGAAGAAGGTGACTTATTACCTAGTCTCACTAAGTCAATACATGATTAGGGAGTGTGGAATCTATAATTTGATGAATCTAGATCAAATAATGAAAGTGGGGATGGTGTAATGTTGGTTTCACATAAATATAAAATGTATTACTCTTTTTTTTAGAATTTATTTTAGTTTTACATAATATACTGTAGAGTATGAAGCTCTTATTTATGGCCTTCAATCAGGTAGAAAGAGGGGTATTAAGCTTTTGTAGGTGAAAGGTGATAGTGAGTTGGTAGTGCAAAAAGTTATAGGTTGAATTTTAAAAAATAAACCTCTTATAAAGGCTTAGAAAAATATTTTTTTGTACCTTATGAAATAATTCTAGGCATTTGATATTTGATTCATTCCTAGAGGTGCCAATCAACATGCAGATAGACTTACTGCCATATGAGCATAATATGACATTATGGATAAACTTAAGAACACTAAAAATTAGACTGAAATCAAGGTTGTATAAAGGCATTAAATTCCAAATCATGATCTAAGTTGGAATTTTTTTGACTGTGACAAACAAATGGCTTATTTCTTATAAAATGAGGTAGAATTCTACCCAAAGAATCATGATAAATTACATAACTAATATGAAGATCATATTGTGTAATTAAGATCAAATAAGTTCCCTAAAGGTTTGGTGACTTTAGAAACCATTTTTAATGAATATTATCATATAATAAATAATAAGGTAACCATATCTTCCAATAAATAACATTATGAGAAAATTATCATAGCTGAAGGTAACTCAAGTTGGGAAAAGTTAACACAATATTGAGAGATGGGATTTCATTTCATTGTGTAAGGAGTTTATGGATGTATTTAATTAGGAGTATCATGAATTTAAAGGTTTTGATCCTAATTTAGTGTTTTCACTTGGATTTTCACCCTTTGATGAGATTCCTAAGCTCTCCTCATCTAAGTGGCATAATGGAAACACCTATAGGCTTGTGGGTAGCCTAAAGATGAGGCGAATCTCTAGATAGGGATATCTCCCTTGATGTACCAATTTGGATAAAAAATAAACCTAAAATTTAGGGGGGAAAGGGAGAGAGATAACTAAAATCAAACTATCTTAAGGGGGTGATACACCAAATAGATTGATGACTTCCAACTAGCAGGATGTTACACATGAGAGCAAAGGACTAACCAAACATACACTCCTTCAATTTATATCTTCTCACATCAATGTTACATTATGAGGTTATAGATGAATTTGAAAATATAGGACTAGACAAGAGTCATTTAATGTTACTAGTGAATATACTAACTCACTCGATCCTTGACATTTGTTAGAACACTTCACATGTCCAACAAGAAAAGATTTCCAATTACAAATAGGATGCAAGAATGAGACAACATGCTAAGGGATCCATGTTATTTAATAATAAAGATAAAAAATTCAAGTAAAACACACTAATAATAGTCATGAAGAGGTAAAATTTAGCAGTCTTATTAATCAAATGGTATTTAAATAAGTAAAATTCACCATACTCAAGTGGAACATAAATTATAATGGCCAAAATGGCTACTTCTTATAGAACTTGAGAAAGAGAGAAGAGAAGAGAGAATTCCAAGGGTCATAAGGAAAATTTTAAAGCTAATAGAATCAGTTAATTCTAAATGATAATATGATATGGGATGAACCATGAAAGGTCAAAAAGCACAAGTGTCCATCCAAGTTATAAAACTCATGAAACATGGCATGAAATTCCTCATTCTAGATCAAAAAATACCTTCATGATTTGGACCTATTTTAAAATTAAAAAACTGATTAGGGATAGGTATGGTGATTTTAATTAAGGTTAATGGTTTTATTCATGTCTCTCCATGCATTGGTTTTATGCCTAGTCATCGAGAATAATCTGGGAATGAGCCATCATCATCTACAATCCAAAAAACTCCTATTTCATGCACCTTGCAGACTTGGCCTAAAATTTGGAATAATTTTCCAATGAAAATATGTGGGAGGGAGTGTATTAAAATTTTCAAGACCATCTATGGCCTTAGAATCATCAGGGACACCTTAAAATTAGCTCACATGAAGTTTTCCACCCTTCTCACTCGCTTGTCCACTAGGCCAGTTTTGACTAGGTAAGATGAAGCTATTTGTTTGTATACTTATGATTACTTTAAAAGAATTAAATTGTAATATGTAGTTGTAAATATGATATATATTTCTCATAAAATTTATTTAATCCTCAAACTCCTTTTAGAATTTGTAAAACACATTAAATGGTCAAAAATACCCTATTGCACCCTGACCGTACAATTTCATATGGCTCAAAAGGGTGGGGAGGATACTAAGAGAGTAATTTTAAAGTTAAAATCATAATAATAAGTAAAATTTTCTATTAGATCATGTATCTAACTCCATTCCTCCAAATTGGTCATTGGCAAGGGTTTTGGAGGGTTTTAGGCATATTTTCATTCTTAAGGTTTGTTCATAAAATTTTGATGTTGGATTTGAATAAAAATTACACAAAGTGATTTTTAAGACCTATTATAACTCCTATAAAACTCTTTATCTCCCATGAAAATCATCAAAAGAGATATGAGTATTCAAACTTGTCCTATCGAGCCCTTTCCTCCTTTTCCTTCAAACCTAGTGTTGATTTTGAGCCAATAATGGCTTCATTAGGGGTTTAATTGAATTAAAAAAGATTTATAACATATTATTCATCCAAATATTCATGATAAAATATGTTTTAGTGATAATATAAATCCAAATATGAAGTTGACCCCCTTTTTGGATGTCAAGCCTAGTGATGCCTAGTAGGCCTATTTACACCTTAAATCCCAAAATGATTTTTTGATGGTTCCTATGCATACCAATTGATTATAAACTTATATAATTATCCCATAATAATTTTATAATATACTATAAATCATATATATAACCATAAGTGAAAATGACCTCCTCATTTGGCACTAGGCCTAAACCTTGCCTTTAGGCTTGACTGCAACTCTAAGAGTGTAGGGTAACCTATTGAGTTCCATAAATTTTTGAATTTATACCATATTTATTTTTATTTTTTATAACTCTCCACACCTTACTTAAGTATTTACTTAACTTTTTGTCTCACCTTTTGTTATTGCCTCTCAATTCTAGTCGTTTATGCTCATAGGGGAGTGCCCTCTGTTTGAGATAAAATAGAGGGAAATACCATATTTAAAAAAAAATGTGACTATTTTAAGAGATTATCCAAGTCATAAAGGTTATCTACACATATTTTCAACTCTCTACTAGGTAATTTGACCCTCCAAAAGCCTCAATTTCCAAGATAGACTTCCTTTTATGACAAACTACATGATTTTTATCGGGACTATGTAATATGTTATAAGAACCATCTATCTAATTGAAATACATCATGATGGTTTTATGAGGCTTATTTAAGTGTTATTAAGGTTTTAAATTACCTTATTTCATCCCTCAAATACCACACATGTCTCCATATGCTCCTTCCTAGTCTAGATGGTTTGCTACTTCTAATTGTGTTCTGCTTTTTAGAGTGTACCTATAGGTATAAGTGCATGGTTTTGATTTAAGTAAAGTTTTAACCACCTAATTTTATCAAATTTAGATTAATATTTAGTTTTTAGGTCCATATTATCCATATCAATTTGTGTTAATCATTGTAAGCAACATCTTCTACTCACTCCCTATAACAGTCCTCTACAGTGGCTGTAGGTGCATATAGGGTCTCAAGGGGTCTATATAGGTTTTTTTTTTAAATATTTAGATATTATGAAGATCATAATAGTTAAAATTAATGTTTTCACAGTTTTTTTTCATCATTATAACTTCTCTATACCCTTACCTGAACTTTGAACTCACCAAACAAAGTTCTCCCTTTTGATTGAGAATCCCTGCCTTCTTTAATTTCTATAGGTGTACATGAGGTAAAATTTAGCTTATAAATGGTATGGAGAGACTATAATTAATAATTTATGTCATGAAACATATAATAATGTCTATATTTACCTTGTATGGTATAAAACACTTTCAAGACATCAAGCTTAGTTCACTGCCTGCTTACCCAACTATAGGTGGGTATTTTCAAGCTTAAGACACCCCTATAGGTATGTATGAGGGTTGAAAATAGTATATACTCCATTTATTTATATAATTTTAGACCAAGAGTGATATTTTAACCATTAAGAACCAATATTCCATGGTGGTATGGTTAGGGTTTCTAACTTGACATATAAGGTTTCTCAAAGACTCAAGTTTCTATAGATATCATTCACTGAGTTTAATACATAAAATGGCAATGTTAGCCCTCCTAACAATTATATTCCCATAGTCCTATTAACCCAAAAATTTGTATAGGTATTTTAATTTTATATGGATGATATATAAACATAATTATAATCTTTAAACCGCTTAATATCCCTGTTGTTTGCCCTTGGCAAAAAGTGCTAGGACCTCTATTTCTTCATTTTAGGGATTTGATCCTAGAATTCAATCTCTTCCTGCTAGAAAGTGGTATTCAACTTTTCCAAGCCATATAAAAATTAAAATATACATAATAGGATAATTTAAACATATTATGTCTTTAGGAATAATTATATCATCTATTTCAACACTACATAAGGGGTCCTCAACTCTTTGTTAAGATCTCCTATAGGTGAACATTCCATAGCGTAGGTAGTATATGAAGATTACCAAAATTAAATAAGGTTTATATTGTTAGGATAAAATTTAAATATCCTCAAACATTTATAATGTATTCTCAACATTTCAAAGTTTTGAAACAACTGTAAACCTTTCTTTTCACACATGAAACCTTTATGAAGGCACCTGTACGTGATCTCCAATAACAAACTAAGTTTAGATAGTAGTTATGGGGTGGATAATGTGCACGTTTTGACCTCATGAACTGACCAAGACTCGTAAAAATCCTCCAAATATATGTTTATCATCATAAATATCTTGAAACTAGTTTTCAAAACCTCTGTTCAATGTGGTATTCCCCTTTCAAACATTTGTAAATGCATTCTGAACTATGTATATGATTGAAGTACAAGCACCATCCATTTTTATGCTAAATGGAGGTTTTATTTGATGATATTGATATGAAAATATGTTAAATACCTGATATAATTTATACACTTATATGAATCATGTTAAATAGGTCCTCCACACATGATTTACTATGACTACAAGTGAGAATGGGCAATGAGTTGATTGTGAGATGTTTATGGCTACATATTTGATCAAAAAGTGGAGAATTGCCTTGAATAATGAGATTTAAAGGTGAGGGGTTAATAGGACATTGAAAAAAATAGTAATTAAACTATTACAACCCCCTAGAACCATTAACATAACATGAAAATCTAGACAATAATGAAAATTGCATGTAATTTTGAAAGGTGTATCGTCTTGCAGCTTTAAGCTAATTGATTCATAAAAAGACATTAAAATATGAAATAAAGCATGTGGGAAATGAGGGGATATATTAAACATCATCTAGATCTAGTTTTATAAAGTGGATTGTATAAAACTACTCAAACGAAGGCAAAACCCAAAGGGTACATAAATTAGCAAGCAGAAAAACATATTCAACTTCATGAGGATGGTTAATAAATAAAATGACACAATAATTAAAAATATTATTATGTAAATTAATTTATCTAAGTGTAACAAAACCTCCCAAAATCATTTGACTTGAAACCTAGTTAACTATTTGTACTAGGAACAAACCTGAAGGTCACTTTTATATGTCTAGGAAAGCAAAGAAGGAGAAAAATAGTTTTGAGCCTAAAATGGAACTTTTAGAGCATTTAAAATGTGTATTTAAGATTATAAAATATTAATATACATACCATGATCTTCTCCCATGTGTCACACTTCCACATGGGCCATACAAGTGCCAAAATCACCTTTTTCCAAGAAAACTACCCTTTCCTCTCAAGAACCTTCCACTTTTCAATTTTGATGATTTATTTATACCTATTAGGACATATGTCATGTGACATAACATTTTTAAATATTCACACTTCCCAATAAATCCATATAACTCAGTAAATGCCCCTTTTTGACCTCAAAATGACTAAAAGGACTAAAATGACTAAGGACCAAGGCTAGTATAACATTAAATGACATTAATTAACTTATAAAATACTTTGTGACATATTTATTAGACCCATAAAATTCCTAAAATTTAGGTTTTTACCTATAGGGGTCCCAGTTTGACCTAAAGTCAAATTTGGTCAATAAATTGGTGACTCATAGGGTAGCATGTCTGTTATACTAACTATACAAGTAGTCTTATCAGTCCATTAGGATTAGTGAGTCATTTGAAGTCTAAGACACAATAAGATAACTCTGACCATAGTATGTGATCAAGATAAGACCACTAATAGACTACCTTAACCACATAAATCAAAGGACATAAACAAAATAAAGTAAGCAAACTAACAAGACACAAATAAACATGTGCTCAAGGCACTTGGGGAAAATAGGAAACAAAATATTATGAAAAAATAATAACTAAGCATATCTCCTTTCTAGGATCAAAAATAAAATTTCTTGACTCCTCTTCTTGATGAGATGGATCATAGTGCCAAGCATGTTTCTCCTTAAATTTGATGCTTTGTATATCAGATCTATTCCTTGGCATTTCACTTGACCTAATCTCAAGTATATAAGCTTAAAATAGGTCTCCAATGTATATATCTTACTCTTGAAAAGTTTGACATACTTCATACTATTGCCCACTCTTTATTTCATTGTCAATTTGTATCTCCTTAGTAGACATAGATTCAAGAGGATTAGTTTCATGTTCTTTAGAAGATTGAGGCCAATAGGAGCTTGTTCCATCCTTCAAGAGCTGATGTGTTTCTATAAAATGTCTTAGAGGATGATATTCCATCTTGATTAATTCAAAAATATCATCATGAAATGTATATGCTTCTTGAAAGGATAGATTTGAAAGGTTGCTTTTCCTTTCCATACTTACTTGAGTGCCAAGGCTGCCTTCTCCATCTTTGACTAGATCATAGCCTCATTGAAGAGTAGTATAAACTACTATAATTACTACAAACAAATAATCCCTCCATGAGGTCTTGCATAGTGATGGAAGAATCAATGACCATTTATCCCTCTTTGGTAAAAGGAAAACATTCTTCCTCATCAACCTAATCTGAAGATTCAACACAAGAGACCACCTATTATTTAGAATTTATAACCTATTAAGGGATATAAATTTGCATCTCAACCTCTAAAATATGACTTTGATTCTCAATGGCTATAATATCTTCAATCTCCTTCTTTGTGATTCTAAGACTATGCATCTTGAAGTCATGTGACTTAGTCCAATGAGGCTAATAAGGAGTTAGGCTTTATTCAAACAAGAGTTATGAGTCTTTTTCAACTAAATACTACTCCTTAGGTTACCATACCACAAGTATATCAAGGAAAATGGTGATGGGGTGAGGATAAGATGAACTAGTTAGTGGAGGTGGCATATAGAACTTGAAATCAGATTGAGATTGAAAAGTAGGGGACTCTTTTGGAAGTTCTTGAGGAAGGGGAGGTAGACCTTTGGATAAGATAGATTGGTTATATTCACTCCACTTAAAAATTAATTCATTCATATGTGATTTATCTTGAACATTTTATTAAGGAGGGATAGATGGGGTGTGTTTAGGCATAGGATCTTCTTTTTGGTCTAAACCTTCCATCACACCTTGACTTCACAATTTCATCTTTGACTCTAACTCCTTAATTTTATTGGATAGGTTATCTTGGAAAATTATTTATTGAATTTAATATTAATCTTCATGAGTATGAGTATTAAAATAGGGTTGATATGGAAGACAATAGGTCTCTTAAGGAAGGACTTGCAAAGTATCAACTTCACACTCCTTAATAATGCTTCTATCCTTTTGCTTTTCCCATGATCCCATTATATTACTCTAGATTATGATGATAATATTATAAGCCTTTTCTTGAGGTGATGATTAAATTTTAGGAGTGGATGAAGTGTTGAAGGAACTTGAAATCTCCTTAGGCTTGGATTCTCCACCTTGTCTCCAACTTTGAATCTCATATCTAGAGGTCTCTCATTGAGATGAAGATGCAATGTGAGATGATAATGAGGGATTGAATACCTCTTCCTTTACTAATAAGATGTAATTATTCATATGAATATTAGCCAAATCAATATACCTATCAATATTAGCTTAAAAAAAAAGGTTTCTCTTTTCAACTCTATCTTCCAATTGATTGGGAAAAGGATGAATTTGATATCCTTGATTGGGCTCATGAGTAGGGATCAAATATGGCTGATAGGAAAACTATGGAATTGGATATGAAGGCTGATAATTTTTATTAGGTTACCTTTCATGAACTTTTATCATATCTTCTAAGGAAGAAACTAGGCTAGTCACCTCAAGCATCTCACTTATGAGCCTTCACCAATTACCTCTCCCAATAGGTATGCACTCTCTTTTAACCAATTCTAATGCATCTCTCACCTTATGAATAAGATGAATAGGAACATATTGACCACATCCCATTAGAGTACCATGTTCCAACATGTACTATCATATCACAAAAGTATTTATTTGAAGGTGGAAATGGATTGAGTTGAGAAGTGACTAGGTTGTCTAGGAGGAGCAAGACATTGAGAACACTGGCTATAAGATTGATACACTTCATGAATAGGTGGATACACTTCATGTTGAGTCTGGTACACTTCATGATAGGGTTTATTAATAACTTTATCTTGTTTATATGGAATTACATAAGCTTTAAATGTCTCACCAACTTGTGTAAAATAATAATAAACACCAAAATTAGACATAAAACCTCATTGACATTAAAAACACAAATAAATATATTACCAAAAATATTCAAAAGGAAACCTAGGTTACTTGAATAGATGATGTATCTTTGGATTCACCATTTATGCTTTGATAGATGCCTCTAAAGGTTGATTATTGAAAGACAACACCAAAAATATTTCAACCTCTTAGACTAAGAGTCCCACTGGGTATGCCAAAAATTATTGTCACTTAGATTTTCACCCTTTGAGGAGATGCCTAAGCTCTTCTCATCCAAGTGTCATAATGGAAACACCTCTAAGATTGTGGGTAGCCTAAAGATGAGGTGAATCTCTATATAGGGATAGATCCCTTGATGTACCACTTTGTATCACAACTACACCTAAAATTTGGGGGGCAAAATGGAGAGAAATAACTAAAATAAAACTATACTAAGTGAGGTGATAAACCAAATAGATTGATGAATTCCAACCATCAACATGTTACACATGAGAACAAAGGACTAACCAAACATACACTCCTTCAATCTACATCTTCTCACATAAATGTTACATTATGAATTTATGGATGAATGTGCAAAGCTAGGAGGACTAGATAAGAGGCCTTGAATGGAACTAGTGAATTTACTAACTCAATCCTTGAAATTTTGTAAAACACTTCACATGCCCTGTAAGAAAAGCTTTCCAACTACAAATAGGATACAAGAATGAGAGAACATGCTAAGGAATCCATAGTCTTCACTAAAAAGGATCCAAAATTGAAGTAAAAAAACTAAGAATAGTCATGAATATATAAAAATTAGTAGTGTTATTCATATATGGTATGCAAATTAGTAGGGATTTTCCATACTCAGATGGAGCATAAATTACAATGGCTAAAATGACTAGTTCTTATAGAACTTGAGAGAGAGAGAGGAGAAGAGTTAAGTCCAAGGGTCACAAGGACACTTGTAAAGATAATAAAATTAGTTACTTTTTCATGAAAAGAGGATATGGGATAAACCATGCAAGTTAAAAAAGCACAAGTGTCCATCCAAGTCATAAAACTCATGAAATGTGGCATGAAACTCCTCATTTTGGCTCAAAAAACTACATCCATAATTTAGATCTATTTGAACATCTAAAAAATAATTAGGGATAGGTATAATGATTTAAATTAAGGTTAAGGGTTTTATTCATACCTCTCCATTAATTTTTTGTAGACTTGGTAATCTAGAATCATCTGGGAATGAGCCATCATCATTTATAGAACAAAAAACTCCTCCTTCATGCACCCTGCACACTTGGCCTAAAATTTGGATTTATTTTCCAATGAAAATATATGGGATGGAGTGGATGAAAATTTTAATTACCCTCAATGGACTTAGAAGCATCAAGGACACCTTAAAATCAACTCATATGAAGTTTTCCACCCTTCTCACTAGCTTGTCCACTAAGCTAGTTTTGACTGGTTGAGATGAAACTATTTGTTTGCATAATTATGATTATTTTAAAATAATTAAATGGTAATATGGATTTATAAAAAATTATATATATTCCTCCCAAACTTTATTTCATCCTCAGACTCCTAGAACCTAGAAAACACATAAAATGGTAAAAAATACCCTATTTTACACCCTGTCAATATAATTTCATGTAGCTCAAAAGGGTGTGGAGGATATTTAGAGAGTAATATATAAGGTAAAATCATAATACTAATAAAAATATTCCATTATAACATCTATCAAACTCCATTTCTCCAAACTAGTCATTGGCAAGGGTTTATGAGGGTTTTAGGGTTATTTCATTCTTAAGGTTTATTCATAAAGTTATGACATTGGATTTGTAGATAAATTAAAAAAAGTATTTTTTTAAAGACCTATTATAAATCCTATAAACCTCTTTGTATCCCATGTAAAGCATAAAGAGAGATATGAGTATTCAAACTTGTCCTATCGAGCCCTTTTCTCCTTTTCCTATAGGCCTAGTGTTGATTTTGAGCCAAAAATGGCTTCCTCAGGGGTTTATTTTCCTTAAAAAATATTTAAAATATATTATTTACCCCATATTAATAATAAAATAAGTTTGAGTGATCATCTAAAGCCAAATATGAAGTTGACCCCCTTTTTGGATGACAGGCCTAGTCATGCCTAGTAGGCATGTTTACACCTTAAATCCTAACATGAGTTTTTCGATGGTTATTTTGAATAAAATTTATTATAAACTTATATAATTATCCCATAATAATTATCCAATAAACTATAAATCATATATAGAACTAAAAGTGAAAATGACCTCCTCATTTGGCACTAGGCCTAAACCTTACCTTTAGGCTTGACTGCAACTCTAAGAGTGTAGGGTACCTTATTCAGTTAAATCCATATTTTCATGTCTACCATATTTATATTGATTTTTTATAACTCTCCACACCTTATTTAATTGTTTAATCAACTCCTGGTCTCATCTTTTATTATTGCCTCTCAAATATGCTAGTTTGTGTTCATAAGGGAGTGCTCTCTGTCTAAGACAAAATAGACAACACTCCCCTATTTACCTAAAAAAATGTGACTATTATAAGAGATTATCAAAGTAATAAATTTTATATAAATAAATTATCAACTCTCTACTAGGACATTTGACCCTCTAAAAGCCTCAATTTCTAGGACAAACTTCTTTTATGATAGACTATGTAGGATTTTCATCAAGACTACATTTTGCATTATAAGAACCATTTATCTACTTGAAATACATAATTATGGTTTTTTGGGGCTTATTTAAATGTTATTAATGTGTTCCATAACCTTATTTCATCCCTCTAAGACCACAAATGTCTCCATGTGTTCCTACCTAGTCTAGACTGTTTGCTACTTCTAACTATGTTTTGCCTTTTGGAGTGTACCTATAGCTATAATTGCATGGTTTGGCTTCAAGGATAATGTCCATCACATCCTATACTCCACCTTATATTAATATTAAATTTTTTTGTGTCTATATTATCCATATCAATATATGTTCATCATTGTAAGTAAAATCTTCAACTCATTGCCTATACCAATCCTCTAAAGTGGTTGTAGGTGCATATAGGGTCTCAAGGGGTATGTATAGGATTATGTTTCATTGTTTTGATATTATGAAGATCATCATGGTTAAAATTAAGGTTCTCAATTTTTTTTAAATTATTCTAACTTCTCTATACCCTTATCTACACTTTGAATTCATGAAATTGGGTTATCCCTTTTGACTGAGAATCCCTACCTTCTTTAATTATTGTAGATGTACATGAGGTGAAATTTAGCTTATACATGGTATGGAGAGACTGTAATTATAGCCTTGAGGTCATTAAACATCTAATAATGTCTACATTTACCTTATATGGGCTAAAACACTTCCAATACATCAAGCTTAGTTCACTACCTACTTACCTAGGTGTAGGTGGCTATTTCCAAGCTTAAGAAAGCCTCATAGGTATGTATGGGGTTCAAAAATAGTATATACTCCCTTTATTTAGATGATATTTAGAAAAATATTATTATTTTCACCATCAAGAACCAATATGAAATGGTGGTATGGTTAGGGTTGCTAACTTGACATACAAGGTTGCTCAAAGACTCAGAGTTCTATAGATATCATTGACTGAGTTTAATGCATAAAATGAAAACTTTACCCCTACTGACAAATATCTTCCCCTAGTCCTCTTAAACCCAAACTTTTTAAAGGTATTTTCATTTGATAGGGATGATAGATGAACATAAATATAAGCTTCAAACCACTTGATAACCCTATTTTTTTCCCTTGACAAAAAGTGATAGGACCTCTATTTCTTCATTTTAGGGATTTGATCCTAGAATTTAGTCTCTTCCTACTAAAAAGTGGTCTTCAACTTTGCCAAGCCATATATCACGTCAAAAATACATAATAATATCCCTTGAACATATTAGGTCTTTAGGAATAGTTATATCACATATTCAAACACTTCATAAGGGGTCCTCAGATCTCTGTTAAGATCTCCTATAGGTGAACATTCCATAGTGTAGGTAGTAGATGAAGATTGCATGTAGTAGACAAGGTTTAGATGCTTGGGATAAAATTTATGTCTCCTCAAAGATTTCAAATATATTCTTAGTATTTAAAATGTTTATAAAAACGAACAGCCTTTCTTTTCACACATGAAACCTCTATGAAGGCACATGTAGGTGATCTTCAATGGCAAACTGAGTTTAGACAATAGTCATGGGGTGGATAATGTACATGTTTTAACCTCATGAGCAGACCATGACTCTAAAAAATCCTCCAAATAGGTGTTTAGTGTCATAAATATATTGAAACCAATTTTCAAAACCTTTGTTCAACATGGTATTCCCCTTTCAAACACTTGTAGGTGCATTTTGAACTATGTGTATGACTAAACTACAAGCACAATCCCTTATTATTCCAAATATAAGTTTTATTTTATGATATTGATATGAGAATATGTTAAATACCATGATATCATTACTAAACTTCCATCAATCATGTTAAATAGGTTCTCCATACATGATTTCTTATGACTACAAGTTAGAATGGGCAAAGAGTTGACTGTGAGATGTTTATGGCTACATATTTGATCAAAACATGGAGAATTGACTTGAATATTGAGATTTAAAGTTGAGGGGTTAATAGGACATTGAAAAAAATATTAATAAAACTATTACAACCCCTTGGAACTAGTAACATAACATGAAAATCTAGAAAATAGTAGAAACTACATATAACTTAGAAAGGTGTATCCTCTTGCAACTGTCAACTACTTAACTCATCCAAATACATTTAAAAATTGAATAAATCATGGGGGAAATGAGGGAATATATAAAAAATCATATGGAACCAATATAAATAAGTGGATTATACAAAACTACTCAAACCAAGTCAAAACTAATAGGGTACACAGATTAACAAGTAGAAAAAGATAATTAAATTCATGTGATGGTTCATAAATCACATGACACCATTCCTAAAACTATTGTTATTTAAATTAAGGTATCTGAGTGCACCACAACTTTCCAAAATTATTTGACTTGAAACCTCTTTAGCTATATGTACTAAGCATAAACTTGAAGGTCACTTCTATATGTCTAAGAAAGCAAAGAAAGAGTAGAATAGCCTAAAATGGAACTTTAAGAGAATTATAAATGTGTATTTGAGCTTTTAAAATTTTAATATACATACCATGATCTTCTCCCATGTGTCACACTTCTCCATAGATGTTATAAGTGCGAAACTCATTTTTTTCTAAAAAAATACCTTTTCCTTTAAATAACCTACCACTTTTCAGTTTTGACAGTTTATTTAAACCTCTTGGAACACATTTCATGTGACATAACATTTTATAATCTTCACACTTCCCAATAAATCTATGCAACTAATTAAATACCCCTTTTTTGACCTCAAAATGACTAAAATGACTAAAATGACTAAGGACCAAGGATAGTATAACATTAAATGACATTAATTAACATATAAAACACCTTATGACATATGTATTAGACCCATAAAACACCTAAAAGTCAATTTTTTACCTATAGGAGTCCCAATTTTACCTAAAAGTCAAATTTGGTCAACAATTAACACAACATACAATTGAGATTGAAGAGGATGCAAAACTAGTAAGATAGAAGCAAAGGCCAATCAACACCAAGGTTGAAATCCTCATGAGAAATTAAATTACAAAGCTAATTGAATCAAATATAATATTTCCTATCAAGCATTCAACATGGGTAACAAACATTGTACCCGTGAGAAAGAAGAATGGAGAGAAAATATGTGTAGATTTCATAGATATAAATAGAGTGTCACTAAAATATCACTATCATATTCCCTCCATGGATCAAATTTTGTAGTGAGTATTAGTTTCAAAAATATTCTCTCTATTATATGAGTACTTAATTGACAACTAGATATTGGTGAAAGAGAAAGACCAATACAAAATAACTTTCACCACCAAATGGGGTACTTATGCATATAATAGATGCCCTTTGGACTCTCTAAATCTAGAGCCACTTTTCAAAGGGAAATAGATGCTATTTTTCATGGTATTTTGATTTAAATGGTTTTAATATATCTTGATTACATTATTGTATTTTCAAAGGAGCCAAATTATCATCTAACACTCTTGATATTTGTTTTGGATAGATGTAGACAATTTGGAGTTTCCTTGAATCCAAAGAAGTGTATATTTGCAATGCATGAGGGAAGACTTATTGTACATGTTGAATCCAAATATAAAATTTCAATTTATCTAGAGATAATATAATAAATCATTGCTCTATCATTTCTTAAACATAAGAAAGGATTATACAGCTTCTTAGGAAAGATCAATTTCATCAAAAGATTCTTTCCTGGTTTTGTAGAATTGGTAAGGCCACTCACTCAAATGCTTAAGAAAAACCAAGAGTTCACTTGGATAAATGAGGGTAAGATAATATTTTATTCCATTATCCAAGATATTACTTTGATCAATCTTAATTTCAATAAGTATTTCTTTATGTATGATTTCTTTACATGTAGTATAATTCCATCCATGCTTATGCAACATAATAGCGAAGATTTGGAACAACCCATTGATTTTTTTAGTCAAGATTTAGAGGGATATGAATATAGGTATTATTTTTTTGAAAATAATTTTAGTTATATTATAAGAGGTTTGAAAAAATTTAGACATTTAGTTTCAAATAATAATATTTTTCTAATGGTAGTTCATCCTAGTGTGAAGGATTTTATCTTTAATAGAGACTTAAGTGAAAAAAGAGATGGATGGGTCACTAAGTGTATAGAATATGAAATTGAAGTGAAGGTAAATTTTTTTTCAAAGGAATATTATTATGTGAAAATATTGAAATAGATGTGAAAGAAGAAAAAGAGGTGATTTTGATAGTTTAAGACACTCAACATGAAGCTAAAACTACCTCTCCTTCCAGCTGGACATAGGACATTACTAGATTCCTCCAAATAGGAGAGTGCCATATGGGCTTAAATGAATAAAATAGGAGAAACTTTAGGATATAATAAATACCATACATTCTGATTGATGGAGTTATTTTCAAAAAATACATTGAAGGTATGTTTTTAAGGTGTATTAAAACTAGTCAAACTTACAAGCTTTTAGAACAATTTCATGATATCCATTTAGGATGCCACTTTGAAACAAAGAATACAACCAAAAAAATAATTATAAATAGTTTTTTTTGGCCTAATTTTTTCAAAGATACACATACATGGGTTAGAAAATGTGCAGAGTGTGCAATGTTTATAGGAAAATAGAGACTAGTTGTTATGCCATTGAAGCCTATTCAGGTTGGGCAGCCTTTCATGCAATGGGGTTTATACTTTATTGGCATGATTCATACTCTATCAAGTGATATTAATAAATGGGTTTTGGTAGCCAAAAATTATTTTAATAGGTAAAAAATCCAAATTTTATAGCCTTTGGAATGGTCCTTATGTTATCACTGATTGTAAGGAAAGTAATGCTTTCTAATTATCCAAACTGAGTGAAGAGGGACTTTCTATTCCTATAAATGAGATGTTCCTCAAGTAATGCTTGTAGACACTTAAAATTAGACACTTTGTGATGATTTTAACCTTATTTTCACTAAATACCTAATCATCTCTAATCCTCTCTAATCATCCTTAATTTTCTCTAATCACTATTCACTATTCACTGCTTTATTATCTCTAAATTAATCTAAAGTTAATTAACTAATATTTCTCTAATTGAAAATTCCATGGATTTTCAAAAATCATGGTTTTCATAAATCTAAAAAATTAAAATTATCTTTACATGCCCAAAGGCTCCACCTGTGCCCCACCATTATAATTTAATAATCCACTTTTATTCCCACTATCTTTCATGATCTAATTTAATAATTCAATAATCCACCTTTATTCCCATTTTCATCCATGATCTAATTTAATAATCCACCTTTATTCACATTATCTTTCATGATATGATTTTCTCCATTTTAATAATCCACCTCACATCCACTTATTAATTTTATATTATATCCTTCTTCCAAATGAATTTTATATTCATTTGTGATTCCCACATGTTCTCCACTCCAATTTTTTATTCAAGACCCCATTATGAATTAAAAATTACCTTTTATTCTCATCCCTTGATCTTCATCTCAAGATGGATTGTTCACATCTATTTCCAAATTCTATAAATTAGAGGTTATTACTCCAATTTAATCAAGCTTATTCATTATAGGTTTATTATGTTGAGATTATAAGAGATTGCATACCACAATGTTTCCCATTTTACCCTTGTGTTGGAAGAGTGAGAAACCAAATTTTGAAGATAAAATCAAATTTTAATTGTAATGAAGGAAGCTTAATTTCATGCTAAGATATAATTTAATTTTGTTTCTTTCATTTATATCTCTATCATAGTTTAAGTTAATTTAGAATAAGATTTCATTTGGTTTCTTAGATTATTTTCTTTACTATATTTTCTTGATACACTTTAGCATGCCTGATAGGACTTTCCCTCTTTTTTTTAATCTCATATTTTTCATAGTTACATTTATAATTAATTTTCAATCCATTTTTGTTATTTTCTCTTGTTTTCATGGTTTATTCTAACTTTGTTGTATATTTCCTAAAAAAAAATTCTCTAACAAATTAAGGTAAAACTATTTTATATGAGCATCATCTCAACCAAGCCATGGATTCTCCACAAAAATTCATGCAACCCAAGGAACCCAAAAGATTATGAACTTTCAATCTCATCCACCAATCAATAATTTTGGTAAACCCAATGTGAACGTGAATCCTGGTTTACCTTCACAAGTTTATCTGACTAATCTAAGTTTGAATATAACTTCAAACTCACTAATCACTCACCCACTCAATCAAAATTGGAATTTTAATTCATGTTTACCAATCATGCAACAAAACAACACAAACTTTAACATGGGCCTCTAATTTAATTTAAGTTTAAGTAATCAACATTTGATTACACCAAATTTGAATGTTCATCCAAATTCACAAGATTATATTTAAATAAATCCAAGTTTGAATATATATTACAAATCACCAATCAACCCCAATTAGAGTCTTCAAGTCTCACTAATAATTCCCAATCAAAGCTTGAATACTCATTCTAGCTTTCCCAATCAACCATCCAATCCTATTTTGAGTATTGCTTCACACATGCTCAATAATCTTAATTTAAACAATGGCCTACTAAATCAATCTTCTTGCTCTAAAACTCTTGGATCTATTCCATCCAATCCAAGTTTTAATCCAAATTCTAATTCCATTCCAACTCATTTTAACTCCAATCCCAACATTTCATTTAATTCCACCCCAAATCTTAACACAAGTTTAAACCAAAATCAAACACAAACCAACTTTAATTTAAATAACCCTAACACATATCCTAATTTTAACCTTAACCAAAATAAAAATAATCCAAGCCAAAATCCACTCCAACCAAACCAAATGAACTCTAATTTATCCTTAGGTTCTAATATATTTAGTTTAAACTACAACATACACCCACAACAACCCAATTGAAATATGTTTAATAAATCTAATTTTAGTTACAACACTAATCCCAACTCCATGAACTTGTTATAGAGAAGTAGGGGTCTTAGGTCATCAGCCTTGCTAAGTGCTTATCTAGTTATCCAATTTAGGTCTAGACCAATTACAACTTGGCACAAGCCTTGAGTAACCTAGTATCACTCAACATGTGTCACTCAACTACACTAACATCACTTCACATAAGGCTCAAGCCTTATGCACTCACCTGAAGCATAGTGGAGAAAGGATTGGGTCCTACATTGGCTTAGTTGTGCCATGGAAAAACTCTATCTTCTAGGGATTTTTTTTATTGCAATAGCAATGGTAAGTTCATAGGTACAAGCCATTCTAGGGAGGATCTAACTATCTATTAGGTGCAAGCCTATATGATTTAGTTTTATAGCTTTATGGGCACAAGCCTTTGGTTTCCTTGGCCTAATATCATTAAGGAACTTGAAGGGTTCAATGGGGTAATTAGATGAAGCAATTAGGCTTAGTCTCATGCTTTGGCATAGGTATGATCATGAGGCATGGGGTATTTTGTATACGTATATAATTTTATATACAGCGTGTTGATGTGATCATAAACTATAGAAACACCATGAATGGGCTAGGTCAAAATCTTTCTAGAACTTAGTATTCATAATATAAAGTTAAACATTTAAACTATTCTAGACATTACACAAGCCATTCTTATTCTAACCCTATAACCATAACCATGTAAACTAGACTAAAAATCATTAGATACAACACCATTCGTCATTAAATAAGGTTAAAATACATAGTATATATCAATATAATCTAAGCAAATACTTATCCTAAAGTTGATAAAGGCCCAAAGGATTATAGGAAAGCTTGGGAATTGTAATGAGGATCCTCTTATAAGGCATCCATACTAAAACCTAACGTAAAATCAAAAATTACATAAAAAAATAATCCTATAGAGCTTCACTACTCAGACTCACCTTTCCCTGCTAACTAGATTAAACTCCACTTTTATAACACTCAACAATATCTTAGTGCTAGGGTGAAAGGGCCACACAAAGTGTTGAGATAGTTCTAGATTCAATCATTCTACTAGCTCCACTACCCTACTTCCATCATTCCATGATTATCTCATGTGCTCACTTCTTGATGATGATTGAGTTAGAAGGGAGTTAGTTAGCTGCCTACCAGCATCACCACAAGATGAAAAAATAGTAAACATACCAAGTGATTGCCTCATACCCAAGTGTCTATTATTTGAGAAAGGATCCTATACTTAGATGGATTTGGGGCCCAACATTACCCCATATAAAATTGATAGTCTACCCTTAGACTAGTATTTCACTACCTTAAGTGCATAGAACTCTAATGCATTTTCCTTTATCTCTACACTGAAGTCCTCAAAGCCCTTGATGGTGATCTTGAGTTCTTCAATAGAACCATCAATCTCCTTAGAGGTAGTGGTGTGCATGATCATGTCTATATTTTCTAAATCCTTCCTAAAGGCCTATAGCCTTTATTTTTCCTTCATCACCCATTAATCTAGGATTACTCCCTAATTATAGGCATTCACTTGTAAAGCATGGAAGAGTTATTCTAGGTCTTTATCCTAGGTTTTTATCAGGGTGCTTAAGGTATTGACATGTGCCATAATTTGTGCATGCTTAGCCCTACTAGTAGTGTATACCTTTTACATTAGTTCATCCTTTTCCCCCTTTACCCTTTTGAGGCATGCATCTATAACTAACACCTATTTGGAGAGCTTACAAAATATTATGTCAGACACTTCTACACCTCTTCAAGGTTCACAAAGAGGTCTTCCACCTCTTTGAGCTTTGTGGTAAGCTATTACTTTATGGTATCACAAAGATCACCATATTTTTCTAGATATAATTATACCTTCAATCTTAAGAGAATTTACTCTACTAGCACACACACACCTTATTAACCTCTAAAAAACTTGAAGTGTCAACACCATCTAGGAGGAATGGCTTGGCTTCCTCTATGTTCTTAGATAGTTGTTACAACTTAAATTTCATGGAGTTGATCTCCTCCTCTACCTCTATCATGATTTTCTTTGAACTTAAGGCTCTAACATCATTAATGATGTTCTTATGTGCATTACCTTAGAAGCCATTCAGATGAGGGCATTGGCTAACTTGACCAAGTTCAGCATGCAAGGGTTTATTATAAGATAATCATTCCCTTATTTTGGTTGATCTACACCTAGGATGTCCTTTGGTAACACCTTGAAATTAGTCTCATCCATATAAATATATAAGGTAAAAGATATATAGTGTTGCATTCTTATTGTGGTTATTTTAGGGGGGCATATATTCCAACATGTAATAGTCTTCATCGGTCCACCCCTTCTATGACTTTTCCCTTAAGATTGGATTAACACCCTCTTCTTTAGTGATAGTGAAATCCATCTATTATTCTTCTTTAGTACTAGTGCTTTCTTCAATGTCTTCCTCTAGGGTCTCTCCTCCTTGATCTTATAGGATTCTTCTTCCCATTCATCCACTTCTTATTCTTCATTAGCACCAAATTTTCCCTCCTATGATTGTTGGGTTTCTTTTTCACTCTCTATTTGATATTTTAATGTACTAGTATCACCTTCCTTATCTTTAGGCACCCCTTCACTACTTTGACATGCCTATGGTTTGGATTATTATAATATGTAGGTGGGGATCCCAAGAACCTCTACTAGTTTTTCCATTATGGGGTTCACACTCGTGGTAACCCTCTTTTCTTCTTTTTTGCTCTTGGCCCTTTACTTTTGGGCCTTATTTATATTTGTCTTCCTCTTATTCACTATTATGATTGTCTTTTCCTCCTTAATATTTATCTCCTTGGACTAAACCTTATCAATCTCTAATTGAGTCATGTCAACTACCTTCATGGCCTATATTTTTTGATCTAGCTCTAGTGTCACCTCTATATATTCCTTGTTGAGCCAAATTTACATCCACGAGTGTCTCTTTTACTCCTCAATTTGTGGATTCCATGTAGAAGGTTCTATAGGTGAGGTGATTGATGTCTTTTCTACTCTTCTAATCATGGAAGTACTACCACCTTAGAGAGCTTCATGAATTTATACAACATTGGGCTCTTCTCCTATTTCTTCTTCTTAGATGGTGTGTACTTTTCTTCATCCATCTTCTTCCTCTTCCAACTATTCATGCACCTTATTCAATTTTATTTCCTCATACACCTCTTATGCCTCCATATCTACCAAGGTTATCATCAGTATTACTATTTTTCCCTTAGACTTCTTTTTCTCCTCCCTTGGCTTGGATGAAGTAATCCCTAGCATGAAGACCACACACTTCTTATTTAGCATAGAGGGGGTTATTTAATCACTAGAGGTGATTTTTAATATGATGTGCTCCTACATCTCCTCAAGTGTCTCCCCATTTTTATTTTATGGAGACTTATTTAATACTACCAGTGCCAACTTACCCTCATCATTGATTTAGAGGGAGAGGTCATCATCTTTCTTTGGGCATGCACCCCTCTTCCTTAGCTTCATCTCATAGTACATCATGTGTATGTGCTCGAATATGAATTAATTTTGGAGGGGATGGATGTATATGTGATACTCCTCATCCTCCTCATCCTTGGTCACTTTTTCCCCTAGGTTCACATATTAGTTCCATAACTTGCTCCATTACAGGTGTTTAATGGCATGGTAGTGCCTAAAATTCTTGAGATTTTCCAAAACCCATGAAATATATGAAAATTTGATACCACACACACATTTAATGCATATATTTGTTCCTCCACCATCACTACAATTAATTTTCTTAATGATTTTTTGGTGAAGCGAAGTGAAGTTCAAACAATCACTTCCTGCCTTACTCTAGGTGGATGCTAGCTTGTCCTAATGATGTTTCATCTATGAATTTGTTTACCTAGACTAAAATTTTATTAATTATGATAAACTTGGTGTAGTACCTCACATATTCATGAATAAATCTCCATAGTCTTATTTACTCTTCTTTCTATGCATCTATTTCAAGTACACTTTCCTATAGTAGTCTTATGATTTCATCTCTTGCCTTGGCCTATCCTACCCTATAAAAATCCCTTGTGTTGGTCCTCTAGTGCATAAGCCTCCATGTGTCTTACACACATAACGTCTTGTGTGCCTCACTTTTATCTTGTGCATGATATCACCTTGTGTATTTTTCTTTATCACTTGGTATTCTTATTTTACAAGTCGAGTGATTTCTGTGCACCCAAAAACTTAGGTGTTTAGCTGTAGGTTCTTAGGAAGAAACCTCAATCAATTCACATGACTACTATTATGTTTGGAATCACCATAAAAATCCTTTTATGGACCTCAAGGTGCCTCACTTTTTAAATTTGATGTACCTTATGTCTAAATTTGACAAACTTTAAATGCCCATAACTTAGGTGTCTGACCTTAGGTGTTTAGAAATCATCCATGCTCAACTCAACTAGCTAGAATTATGCACGAAGACACCAAAAACATATTATTAGTGGGACTAAAAAATCCACTTATTTATTTATCCCTACAATAACATAACATAGCTTAATTCATCAAGAACTATTTGGCTTATGCCAAAATTTATTCTAGTCACACAATACCACTGACTCATGACAGGGAGCTTGTTTCTAATGGCACAAGTGCCATCCTACTATCTATAAGGATTTAATTGGTTATTTTTGAAATGCCTAGGGAGCGTTCCACATGATAATGTGAATAGATTACATGTGTTAGTATCTAATATATTATGGATAGAATATGGACCCATCCACCTTATTTGTATCTTGCCTAAGTGCTTGAGGTAGTTGGAGTCATAGAGCAAAACTAATGCTCCATTAGTTAGTAATTTATGCTTGATATATTTTTCATGCCAAAGCTTTTAGCATGCCTTATCTATCTTCTATCTCCACTTTGCCTAGGCACAAACATCATCTAAGAAATCTAAGTCCTTTTTACTTGTCCTAAATCTAGTGCAAATCATTACTTTCACATCCTACCAAGTTGACAAGTTAGACTTTTGTGCTACCCACCAATGAGTAGAAGTGCTTCTTAATGTATACACTAATGCACCCATTCTATCTATTTATTTGGGAATGTAAAATTAAATATCATGGACATAATTTTCCATTGGGTTGCTCCCTTCAAATTTAGCGAGAATTGAAAGTTTACATTTACTCAAGAAGAGTACCTTTTTTCTTTTATTATCATCGCAAAGGACTTATCATTTTATAGTGCGATTAATCTAGACCAAGCTAGTAATTATAGATTTTCATACTAATATGCACACCAAACAACACCTATGGCCAATGGCCCTCCTAAGATTATTTGACCCATCAGTCAATAACAACATTGATGGTGTTCAAGGCTAACTATCCATCTTTCTAAGAGAGCACTCCTTGATTAGTGGGGTTAAGATTCTTGACACCTTGTACTATGATGTTATATATATGGTTGATCTCATCCTCAAGATTAATGATCTCTACATAGGGGGTCCTTGGTCACTAGAGAAGGGAATTACTACCCTTTCCTTTCCATTTTTTAAGGTCATATATCACTTCTTAAAGTACATATAAGGATTATTTGTATAACACCATGGCCTTCTTATAAGTGTTGGATAGTTATCTTGTTTAGTCAACTTGATTACCTTAAAGTTAGTGTGGAATTTGATGTCCATAATATCTATAATAGTTCCCTTCATAATTTTGAACATTTATGCTTAGGTCTTATTGGACATAAAGAGTACATGGGGAGAAGGCCTCAAGGCTAGCCTACCCATCTTCTCCTATGAATTCTTAATCAGGATATTAACCTTGGCACCTATGTTAATAAGGACCTTGTAGATGGACCATACATTGATGGTGGCATTCACTAAGAGTTATTGGTCCTACTCTACATTTTGGGTATGCCTAACCCCGTGTTCCCTTTATATGCATGACACATCAAATTCAACTAAATTATTGCCCTACATATTCTAAAAGTAAGTTATTTAATATAGGCAACATCCCTTCTATTTATAAGAGGTGTAAGATCTCCATTAGTTCTTATACTTTAGCCTTATGACCATCCTGCTCCTTATGAGAGGTGACAACCTATGCCTCTAAGTTTTGTGTTATTTGGATATCTACTTGTAGGTTTTAGATAATGCTCATAGCCTACTACAATACATATTTTTTTTTATAGGATCTAAATAAGGTGCATCTTTGGGTTTAGGCTAAATTATGTGCTTAGTGTAGATCAACTCTCCATATTTTAGGTGCAATTTTGGTACTGGTGCAATTGGTGAATGAGTGGTGAGTCTAATCTAAGTAGTTTCCTTCACTTTTATTAGATTTATATGGATTTGTTATGCCTTTAGAGTCCATTTCTCTACTTTAGGTTCATTCCTAATCATCCCTGTGCCCTTGTCTATGTTGAGCCTAACTTGGGTCAAATTTTTATATAATTTAGGGCATTCCTCAACCTTGTGTGTTCCTCAACAATGCCCACATGTTAGATGCATAAGGTAGTCATACTGATAGTACTTAGTTGAACTACACTTATAACATGATAGTGGTGGGAACCTTCCTCTACTGCATCCACTGCCTCTCCCTTAGGGACCTCTTTTCATCTCATAGCCTATAGTATACTAGCCGTAGCCCTCATTTCCTTAGGTTCCCTACCCTCCTACTACTACCATTAATTGTAGTGTTCCTCTCCCCATGTTATCATGACTCATTGATTATGTAGTAATTATCCATGGTATGATTATAGGTATTGAATAGTTAGCAATAGGTTATTGCGATGACTTGATTGGTTCATTTTAATAAAGGGTAGTTGGAAACATCATAAACCTCACAACTGAGAATAAATGTACACACATTCCTTCAAGGGTAATTATTCCTATTATGGCCTTCCATCTTGTAGTAAATGCACTATAACTTACTTTAAATCTATTGTAATGAACTAATGATAAACTTATATAGTTGGGAGGCCATAGACACAATATGTACCTTTATGAAAGTGCTAATTCCTATATCAATGTTCCTAACTACATTGACTCTAAGCATGGATTCAAGTGATTCCCAAGGGTCTATGAATGTTTTCATGGATAACACCCTTTTTAATGGTATTAGTAATCCCCCATTAAACCATTATGTATGCTAGCAAAAAAGAGTTTTGAATCTGGAATCATACATGCACATGCTCTCTAATAATCCCTAATTAATCTCTTTGAGCATGATAATGCTTGGTTTTTTAAACTTAAGTATGTCAAACTCCTTTAAGAATGCTTCCTTTAGGGTGTCATAATCAACCATATCCTAGTTAAGATCAAACTTCCTATACCAAGTATGGGTGTGATCAAGCAAAGTTATCATGAACTAGGTTACTTTGTGATCAAAATAGGTCATACCCTAAGCATGGAATTATAGTTTTTACTTGAACACATGTTTTATGACATTCTCAATGCCTTAATACTCAAGAATATTCATGGCCATCTTGTAATAAATCTATGGTAAAGGAACAACTAGTATCTAAGGTGATTATCCCCCTAGTACTTGTCCTAGTGGTGGTCCTCCAATGACCCTAGCCATTAGGCTAGGTTTTGGGCCTATTATTACTCCTAGCACCATGGGTGATGATGGTGTTGTACTACTAACTAGTGGTGCTAGGATACTTCCTCTAGGCTATTGCCTAGGCTTTGCATTTGATATTATCTAAATTGGAATGCTTACACTCACATTCTATCTAGTCAAGTTAGCACCCCAAGGTTTAGAGGTATCCTCACTTATCTCCTCATAAGGAAAAACTTATTTAATCATAAAATTATGGTTTAAGTTTGTAAAATAATCAAAGTCTAGGTTAACAACAAGGTTAATTATCAATATTCTATCTTCCTATGAGGGATTTAGTGCATGAGATCATGTTGTAGATCTAAAGGTGGTAGGTGTATTTAGTGCATCTCCAATGGTAAAATTATATAAGGACCCTAAAAATTATTTACCTATCAACTATGGAGCTTATTCTATGGATTTAAGATTTCCCTCTTCTAGGCATTGCTACCATTCAAGAGATCCTTCCCCATGCCCTTCCTACTCACTATGAGTCATCTCAAAACTTCTAAGTTTTAGATCTTCCATCAACCTATGTCTTCTCTTATTATAATCATATCTCTTAATCTCTCAGGTGTCAATTTGTTCATCCCCTTCCATTATGCTTACCTACACATCCCATTATTCCCTATTATGCTTCTCATATGTGAGAGGACTTTATCCTTTCATTATCATGGTTTTAAAGCTATAATCTACTGTTAGCTTCTTGATTTTAGTGCCAAAATCTCTCACAAACACACCCTTGGGTTTGCACAAGAATTGATATTTTGTTTTTTCCAGGGTAGGAGTATGTTGATACTATATGCAATAAAAAATGCATCGTGTCTATAAATAAATCTTAGATCAGAGAAGATAGAGAATATCTACACTTCCAACTATGAATACATTCATTAAGTGAGGGAATGATAAATATGGGGATTGATTAGACTTGATTAGGGGCTCACTTATCATATTACACTATGTTAGGAAGGGTTCTAAAGCCTTCAATCTAACACAATCACACAACCCTAAAAGAGTCCTAGCTTTAATGTTTAATCTTTTATAATATATAGGTAAATTTAATCTAATGTACACAAAATATTATGGCATAAAGTGGTGGTTATAAACAAAATAAACTAAACTAAACATACATAAAAGACATATACTCATGTCAATGTATACATAATCCTAATACATGAAAGAAAGAAGCATAACTAAATTATCTATCTACTCTTACAAAGGAGAAATAAAGCTAGGAATACTTACCTTGAAGATGAACCCAATGAGCATCAATCTCTCCCTTGGAAAAGGTGATTCACAAGAGTTTATTGTGGTATGTAAGGATAATAAAGACTAAACAACTCTAGGCTACATAACCTATTTATACATTCAAAATAATTCTCCAAGAGATAAGATTTGTATCTCCAAAGAAACTATGGAACCCTAAGTTGTATTCCTCATGTAGAATAGTCAATAAGTAGATGTTCATTTGCACTTATTCTTATTCACTTATCTTCTTAAAAATGGTTGGAAATGAACTTGTATATATAGGTGGATCTTGCCATAAATCCTCCCAAAAATGTTGATAGTATAGGGTTGAACTAGTTAAGCCTATATATTTTTTGGGATAATTCACTAAGTCTGAGCTAGGTCAGTTACAAGGCTAACAAACCCAAAAAGTGAATAATACCCCTAGACAATATAGGGTCGACTTAGTTCACCTAGTATAGTTGATTATCTAAAAGGGAATTAAGGTAAAAAAGGAGGATGGAAAGATGAAAATGATTGAAATGGGTAAGGATGAGAAAAATAAGCTTAGGTTTAATGTTTTTAGGAGATGAGTGTGTAGATGGCAAGTGGAAAAAGGGAAAACAATCTTATGAAATACCAATGGTCTACCCACCCCTTTCACAATGCACCCCTTAAGGCATGCACTAAGAGAGATTGAGACTCGATAGGTTTTTGAAAGATACAAAGTGTCAGTAATCAATAGAAGTTAAAAATATTATGTATACATATTCTCCACTCAAAGCTCATCATGTGTCATGTAAGTGTAACACGAGATGGTGTTGTGGGATAAAACATGATAACATATAGTGTTGATGCTAAGTAAAGTGCAGTAAGTAAAAAATAAGTTAAAGGAAAGGATATAATTGAAAAACATATACCCTTACTTACCTTAGTGCTATTGATAAAAAATTAAGCTACAAGAAATGTGAAAGCATCTAATGTGAAGAACACTATGTGAACTTGTAGAAGTTAGTATAAAAAAATAGCCAAAAATCAATTTTTTTAGAAAGTAGGCATATGGTAGTGTAAAATATTATCTAGGTCATCTTGAATCCAATGAATTTTATGGTTTTGAAAATGGATGAGTAAAAAAAAAGATATAGATAAAACAAGGAATCTATAGAAAAATAATTAAATAATTTAAATTTTGAAAAGTGTTTTTAAATAGGGGAAAGAAAAGTCATTTGGTTATTTTGGTTTATGAAAGAGATAAAAAAGAGCTCTAGAGAGAAAATGATCTAATATGGTGAGGAGATGATAGGCTAGATGAGGGGAGGCTCTAGGATTAGAAACATGTGTACTATAGGTAGGCAACCATGAATCTTAAGCCAATTTTTGATTATTTTGTGTATTTTTATAAAAATGTATTTTTAAGCATTTCTAGATGATGAAATAAAGAAAATTTAGATTCTATAGGTAGAAAATATCATAGGAAATGGGTTTAGAGGATTTAGGAAGAAAATGACAAAAAGGCAATTTTTTAGGAAAATGTAAGGGGTTGGTAGCAAAAAAGAATTGGGTTCACCCAGTTGACCCAATAAGTTGAAAATAGTCAAAATCCACACTGTCAATGCAGCAGGTGTGTGCCAACCCAATAGGTTTTGCAGACTGTTGACCTAGTATGGTTTGTTAACTAATCTAAGAAGTCTAGAATGAAAATGTAGTACTAAGGAAAGGAAAAGAGGGTTGACTTATATTTTAAAGTTAACTAAGCTAAAAATAGGCAAATTTTGGTCAAAATAGGTTGATCAAAGAATTAGGATTATATAGAAATGTGTGTAAAAGGATGAAGGAAGGATGGAATGGCCTAAAATGACCAAGGTAAAAAGGACCAAGTAGGATAAAAATAGGTAATAATGAATGAATTAAATTAGTTTAGGCTTATTTTTTATTAAAATTGTAAAAAGAATGAAAAATGTATTTTGACTATACATGACATGGAGGATATAATACATCTTTTGTTGTTTCTTGGTTGTAAGGATGACCCCAATTTTGGAGATTTATAAATGTGTCTTGACTACTAGATTTATTAGAGCGTCTAACCATAAGTGATAGAGCTAGGCTAGTAGCTGTAGGCTTAGGAGGGATAACTGACATGTGTAAAATTTCCCTAAGCTTAGATCTATTAGTCATGTTCCTTAGATTTTGGGAATGATTGATAAATACCTTTATATGGGAGGTTGATGGGGACATGGTATAGGTAGCTATCATGTAAAGGATGTGCATGCCATCCTAGGGCTACCAATGATAGGAGCACCAGTGACTATAGGTATACCAAATATCCTATATGAGAGGTGAGCCTTAGCCATGTGGGATATAATATTAGATACAATATTAGGAGGTAGGAAAGTTAACATGTTTTATGTGTATGCATCACATATTATAGATATCTATAAGGTTATGATAGGACTTATGACATAATGAGTGCTATGTCACAAGTTGAATGACAAGGTACCACTATTCATGGTAGCCTTGAAAAAGAGGATTCTAGAGGAGGGCATATTATATGATTTGGGTTCTATCATCTAGGTTCAAGTCATACATGATTTGTATGAGGTGTTGGTTAGAAGGTAAAATTCTATATGACCAATCATATTATTGACAAGTTGGATCTATGAGAGCTTTCCCATATATTGGCCAACTAGGTTGCCCCATGCAGTCAATGATAGGTCACCTTGAGTGTAGAGATGGAGAGAGGAATAGGTAGCATGGAATGTACCCCATATACTAGTTCTATAAACTATGGGACATGTAGACATAGTGTGGTTGACTACATGGTTGAGCTAAAACATAGTTGAACTATCTACAACAAGGATAGAGGTTATTGGACACTATACTTGGTGGAGAGAGACATATTTGATGGCATGGGTAATAAGATAGATGGGATTACCTCATCCAGTGAAATTAATATTGATAACCAAATATTGGGATTGACATGTGAGGGAATTGCAAGGGAGGAGGGGATTAGGGCAACCAATGATGAGGTCAATGCTTAGACTACATCATAAGTAGTCATGAAATAGATAAGCATAATAGGGAGTAGAGTAAAAGGAGAGGGATGTAGAGGTAGTGACACTAGAGATACCACCAATAAATATATAGTGAGATGAGCTATGATCATTGAGGACATGATATTGATAGAGCGAGGAGGATCATGAGAGAGTGGATACTATCACCATACCTAATAGCCCATTAGGTGATCTAAAAGAAAGATAAATGATATAGAGGCCACTCAAGTGTAGGCTAAGATGGATGTGAACTAGGACATCTAGATTTGAGCTAAGGAGGTGACCTACGTAGGAGGTACTAAGAGGCTATATAGATGGAGAGACTATGTTAGACAGTCATGTAGATGGTGAGACCATAGTGGTTAAGACATAGACATGTAATAAAGATGATTAATTTATTGCTTAAGTTTTTATTTTGAAATAAACACTAGAGGTAGATAGATATTAATAGATATAATAGTTATCTAATATCTATTTAGGTGTGATTTTATAGGCTTAGCTGAGGATGAGGAGGAGAGATGGGAGTCCCTTATGAGGGGAACACTCCATGACATCCTAGATGAGACTCTATAGCCATATGACTCTACTACATTAGAGGACCCTAGTGTACCATATACCCTAGCTCAGGTGAGTTACTTTAGATTAGCAAGGGAAACAATAAGGCCAATATGAGAATAGAGGGAAAGGATGCATCCACCAACAAAGATGGGTGTAGGCAATATATGGGCATGGAAAGACTTGGTAAAGTTGAGAGATATGTATATAGATATAGTGATGAAGATGACATAGGCATATATGGTGATGTAGAACTAGTTAACACATGCTCATACAATGAGCCAAACTGAGTTAGCTTAGGTATAGGTGTAGATAGCACATCTATAGGGACAAGTAGAGGGTTTTGAGATCTCAAATATCCTCCTTATAGAATAATTTTGGAGGAATCAGATCAAGGCCTCAATAGGAAGAATGGTTAGGCCACAAGATAAATAGGATGGAGCCCAACCATAGAACTAGAGCATTGTATATATGGTTATACTTGTTATATCAAGCTCATGAGATGTATATATGATGTATCATTTTGGCATATTGATGTTGATTGTGTATGTTATCATTATTATGGTTATGGTTGTGGATGCTTTGGATATATTTCTTTCTATCACATGTATTTATCTATTGTTGTATATGATATAGGAAATATATTAGATGTGGTTTCTTTTCTAACATTATGTAGAACACATGCATGGTTGAAAAGAAATAAGCAAAAAGACTTGGTAAAATATAACCAATCAAAAATGTACTACACACTATTTCAAGTTTGGAAATGTATAATAACAAACAAAATGACTAAATATAAAGAACCAAGGGATGGTAAAAATAAATTTGTTCTTAAACCAAAGCGAAAGATTTTTGTACCAAATTAAAACAAGTAAAATCATACTAAATCAAGTTGGGAAGTATGAAAACAAATTAATAAAATGAAAGGTATATAAAAGGGCATAAATGGTTTAAAAAAATTCATTAAGTTGATAAAATATACTAAATTGTGTTGGGAAGTATAAGAGAAAAACAAAATTGGCAAAAGATTGGTCTTAAATTTATCACACTAATTCAAGCTGGGAAGTATGAAAAAAATCAAGAAATGGTTGAATTCTTACATGCACTCAAAAAATTAAAAATATAAAAGTGTAAGAGAAATGAAATAAACATAAAAAATACTAAATCAATATGGGAAGCATGTTAATTATGTGTAACTTCATAATGAATCACATCTTATCTCATATATTTTACACATGTAATTTTGTTTGTGAGTTGTATTATTGGAAAATTTTGTGAGGAATGCCAGGTCCTATCCGTGGCCTTACACTGTAACTCCAAAAAGAACACCATTAGGTGTAAAAATTGGTAAATTTGGGTAATAAAGGATGTTGGTAATAGGAAGGAAAATGTGGTAATTTGTGAAGATAGCTGGGTATTATTCACGGTCTTATAAAATAACTCATAAATGAAATCCCAAGGGGAGCGATTAGTAGATAAGAAAATATTTCTCAAGAATAGATATGAAGGATATAGGGAATGAAAAAGGGAGAGTAAAAATCAAGACTTAGGAATCTTATGAGAAGACCTTAGGATAAAAGAGGCATACTAAGGATATGATAATACACTAAGTGACTAGTGACCATCAATGTACAAAGAAAACCTATTTTATATAAACACAAAGATTTGTAGGCATATAATAATGCTACTAAGATCAAATAATAAAGGTATATTGGTAAAAAAATGTAAAATGTACTTACCTTCCCACAATGTGTTTCCTATTCTTCAAGACCCCTTTCAAAGTTATCAGTCTACTATGAAGATTGGGTACTTATGTGAGAAAGTAGGTAGCACTAAAAGATTTTTTTAATTATCTTCTTCTAATCTACTAGCCTATTTCACCCCAAAGGACCTTGGATATATTTTTAATATAAATATAGAGTTTGAGCTTAGGTTAAAATAAGGAGATGTGCTTTGATCATGTCTTTTAGTGTGATTTGAATTTTAAGAATATTTTTTCATTTTATATCATTAAATTTTAATTTTGTATTGATTTTTAGGATTCCTGCTCCATATGGATTTAGAATTACCAATCATGAGAGATTTAGTGATACAAATTAATGATAATTGTTGTAAGGCTAAAAGAAACTAAGGAACCAAAGATAAAGACTGACTAAGACACTTAAGTTTAACAATGAATGAGCATCTGATCTCAAGTCTCAATAGTGTATATGCTTAGTTTACAAAAAAAGAAGGTAAAAAAGAGATCCAAAGGTGTATTTGTGAAAGGAAAGTATAATGAGATGCATTTTTTTTAACTGATCAAATTGTAATAGAAAACAAGGGCCAAAGGAATAAGGTTGGTATAACCAAGTTACAATGACAAATAACTGTGAAAAATAGGGATACAAAAGCAAACAATCATGAAGGAAAGATTAAATTTTCAAGAAAAATTAAGAAAGAAA
Source organism: Torreya grandis (assembly GCA_037957365.1). Classification (NCBI taxonomy): domain Eukaryota; kingdom Viridiplantae; phylum Streptophyta; class Pinopsida; order Cupressales; family Taxaceae; genus Torreya; species Torreya grandis. Next base: position 1,567,387 of record JARHVA010002965.1, on the reverse strand, counting down.
GAGAAAATAATGATAAATAATGACATTCATATGCAAATATAAATTAAAATATAAGGAATATATATTACTAAGGGTAAAATCATTATATAAGAAAAATATGAATTTGACATAATGTCAAATGATATAATAGATAGATTAAAAAAATTGGAGCACACATCTAATCAAGATGTAAATCTAAAATAAATATGCATGTGTTCATAAATACTCATAAATATACCCACACAAATTATCTAAGACATTAGATAAATATTTATGAAGCTAGATATGAACTACTAATAATGTCTCATCAATCTTTAATAAAAATTAGGAAAATATTTCTCTTCTAATCTCCTCAACTAAAAAAGTAGGAATGATCAAAGGATCATGTTGAATAAGGAATTTAGTCAAGGTATGATTGAGAGAATATGTGGGAGAGGGATATATGGGAGATGTATGAATCACTGATGAAGAAGGATCCATGTATGAGGGACTCACTGGTGGAGAAGGGTCCATAGGTGAGGGAAGGTCCATAGGTGAAGGAATCATGGGTGGAGGCATAGAAGGTGATGAAGGGACCATAGGAGGAGATGGAACCACTAGAGGTGGAGTTATGAGAGAAGAAGGAGAAGCATTCTTTTAGGAATAACTTGTGGGAGGGATAGAAGAAGGTTTGGGAATAACTATAAGATGATCTTTAAGATGTTATTGAAGGATGTGGAAATTATCGGTGTGATAGGTGCCACATTGGTGCCATAAATAATATACCTCACCATACATAGGTATATATTTAGGTAGAACCTTCAAGGGAGGCATGGATTTGTCTGAGGTAGGAGAGTAAGGATGCAAGGTATTAATATGTTATTTCAACTTGTGATAATGGGTAGATTAATGATTATCTATCCCATGGAAGTAACAAGTATGCTTGTGAGTGGTATTATGAGAATAAATCATATAAGAAGGTATAATAGGAGTGGAAGAATCCATAGAACACTCACCATCCCATTTAGTGGGAAGAGGATCCATCTTAGGCAAGGGAAACAAACCATCACCAAGGGAAGGTGGTGATGGAGGAGGAATGGAACTAGGCTCAATAAAATGAGTAATGGGATGAGAAGCAAGGTAGGCTTAGTAATAATATGAGCAAGAATAGGCTCAAATATAGTAGGAGTAAGAAGGGGATAAACTATAGTGGGAGTAGGAATAGGCTCTAACAAGGGATCTACTTTGGGAGGAGTAGGATCTATATAAAATTTAAGGAGGTTCATACTAATCTCAAGAACAAACCAACTACAATGATCAGGGAACCTATAAAAATGGTAAGGCCTAATCATATCATGATCCATGAGCATACTCCTATGAGGCTCCTTAAAAATTGGACGTTTTGTCACCATCTCTACCCTATGATAAAGATAAAAAATACTAAAATTAGGAACTATAAATGAAGAAAGATGGGAAGATACATGAAAAGACTCAAGTAAAGAAGAATGATAATGGATAACTTGGCATCACAAGCCTAAACAAGACCACCTAAGAGTGGATAATCTAAAGAATAAATGTCACCATAATCTAAGGTGTGAATATTGATGACACAAGTAGGGATGGCCTTATCATCTGAGGAAGTGTGATGAATAGAATGATAGATCTTGGTGAAGACTAGAAGAATATCATCATAAGGAGGCTTGCAAAAACAAGTCTACAAGGAAGTAGAAAGCTATGATATGAGATGAGGTGAGGTATAATAAGTTTGAATTTTTAGGTTAATCTCATTATTCTCATCATCATCAAATTATAATAGGTTAGGGAGAATGTTCCCAATGAGTTTAGTATGCCCATTATAACCTCAAGTTGAATTGATGGGAAAATTAAGATACTGTGACTCATGGAATGGAATATTGGGCAAAGGTTCAATAATAAGAATTTGGAAGACACCCTAGTCTTGGAATTATTAAAAATTCTAAGGGTTAGTGTCACCTTGAATCTTATAAGTGGCTCTATGATGATCAAATTTAAAGCATTGACAAGTGGAAGAAGAAACATATCTCATACATTAAGTCTATGGCCTACCAAACAAGATATTATAAGAACGGGGAAAGTTAACTTTCATCACCTTCATGTGAATGGTGATACATGGGATAGTAATGGGAAGCCATACACAACCTAGAGGAGTTATTTTCCTTCTATCATATCTTTAGTAGGTTTTGTATGTATACTTGAGATTAAATTCTTAATATTCAAGGGTTTTAATGAAGTCAAGAGAGTCAATGTAGGTGCCAAAACCCTCATCAATCAATGCATTCTTAACTTGGATATCACCTATTTGAACACTAATGAATAAGGGAGGATAATTTTTATGAAGAAAAATATCATCAAGAATCATGAAATCTATGGGAAATTTTAAGGAAAGAGAAGTGTTTATAGTTTCATCAATGTTGATAGACATATCTTCACATTTTTATAATATACTATCCTCAAATCTAGATAAGGTACCTCTCATCCTACTAGAAGAGGATGACGGACATTCATCTTGAATAATAGTTGCATAAGATGGTTTATATGATGGGGAAAATTCTTCATAAGCTTAAGGAATGGAATTTTGTATGGGATATTAGTGAGCTCTAAATGGAATCCCATTCATCATTACCCATAATAAGGTTGTTAGATATAGGTGCATAATGATTAAGGAGGTCCTCAAAAGGAGGAGCTAAAGTACATTATAACTTTTGTTGATTGGAAGAAGAAGATTTAGAACAAGGTTGCGAATCATATTGAGATGTTTAATCTATTATTATAAATAAGAAAGTAAATCTAATCTAGTGCACACCTAATCTTATGGCATAAAGTGGGGGTTAGAAACAAAAAAACTAAGTTAAACATGCATAGAATACATATACTCATGTCAATGTATATAGAATCCTAATACATTGAAGAAATAAGCACAACTACATTATCTATCTACTCTTACAAAAGAGAAATAAAGTTATGAATACTTACCTTGAAGATGAACCCATCGAACATCAATATCTCCTTGGCCAAGTTACTTTACAAGATATTGTTATGGTATGTTAGGATATCAAATAAAAATAAGATCTAGGATACAAAACCTATCTATGCATTTAAAACACTTCTCCACAAAACAAAATCCATATCTCCAAAGAAAGTTATGAAACCCTAATATTTATTCCTTAAATAGAATGGTCAATAAATAGATGTTCATTCAAACTTATTATTATTCACTTTTCTTCTTAAAAATGGTTGGAAATGAACTTGTATATATAGGTGGATCTTTCCCTAAATCCTCCTAAATTTTTTGGCTATATAGGGTTACCTAGTCAACCCTATATGTCTTCAAGGATATATCACTAGGTCTGAGCTAGGTTAGTCAAAAGGCTAACAAACCTAATAACTAAAAAATACCCCTAGAATATATAGGGTAGACCCAGTTGAACTAGTATAACTAACTTTCCAAAAGGGAATTAAGGAAATAAATGGAAAATGGAAAAAGGAAAATGACTAGAATGGGTAAGGCTAAGAAGAATAAGCTTAGGGTTAATGTTTTTAGGAAATGAGTGTGTAAATGGCAAGTGGAAAAAATGACAACAATCTTACAAAGCACCGATGGTCTTCCCACCCCTTTCCTGATGTACCCCTTAAGTCATGAACTCAAAGAGATTGAGACTTGATGGATTGTTATAAGATATAAAGTGTCAGTAATTAATAAAAATTAAAAATATTATTTATGTATAGATACTATCAACTCAAGAATGTATCCATTCAACATCCCCTACCACTATTTATCTATAGTTCTAGTCCAAGTGGTGTCTAATTTCTCAAGCCTTTCTGGGCACTCTTTTGTCCACTCGAGGTAGTATCCATATCTTCAACTTCTATGTGTTTCATATGTAACCAAACATCAATATACTTAATTAGGTAGTTCATAAAATAAAACCTCATACAAAACATCATATAGATGGTTCTAGACCCACTTCCTCAGTTTCTATCCTCTACAGGTTGGGTGCTTTAGCACAAATCTATCCTCCACTTATTTCAGCTAGTGCTCAATGTTATTAAGGGAGAGTTAGAACATCATTCTAGTACAATGTTACAACAATGAAATTTAACACAGGTCCCATCAATAAAACCAAAAGGTTATAGAGAAGTATAAGTCTTAAGACATTAGCCTTATCAGGTGCTTATCTGGCTATCTAATTTAGGTCTAGACTTGTTATAACCTAGTGTAAGCCTTGAGTGACATAGTAGTGATCAATATTTATAACTCATCTACATTGGCATCACTTCACATAAGGCACAAGCCTTATGTGCTCACCCAAAGCATAATAGAAAAAGGATCGGGGCCCACATTGGGCTAGTTGTGCCATGGTGAAACTATATCTTCTAGGGACTTTGGTTATTACAATGGTAGTTGTAAATTCATGGGCATAAGCCATTCTGGGGAGGATCCAACTATTTGTTAGGTTCAAGCTTATATGATGTGGTTTTATAGATTCATAAGAACAAGCCTTTGGTTTCCTTGGCTTAGTGTCATTCAAGTGCTTAGAGGTTTCAAAGGGGTACTTATATGGACTTGGGCTAAGGCTCATAATTTGGAATAGGTATCATCTTGAGGTGTGGGGTCTTTGCTATACTTAGAGCATTTTCTATATAGGGTGTTGATGTCATCATAAGCTATAGAAATGCCATGAATGGACTAGGTCAAAAGTTTGATGGAACTTAGTATTCATAATATAAATTTAAACATTGTAACTATTTCAAACATTGTGTAAACCATTCTTATTCTAATACTACAACCATAACCATTTAAACTAGACTAAAAATCATCAAGTGAAACACCATTAATAATTAAACATATTTCAAATAAATAGTATATATGAATAGAAACATAGCAAATAATTGTCTTAAAGCTGCTAAAGGCCTAGAGGCTCATAGGCAATCTTGGACATTACAATGTGGAGCTTCTGAGGCATCCATACTTAACCTAATCTAAAAAATATATAACATACAAAAACAATCTTGCAGAGATTCATTACTCCAACTCACCTCTCCCCATTGACTAGATTAAACTCTATTTTTAAAGTACTTAGGAACATCTTAATGCCAAGGTGAAATGGGCATGCTAGGTTTTGAGTTGGCACTAGATGCAATCATTCTATTATCTCTACTACCTTGATTTCATCATGTAGTGATTGTCCCATGTGCCCACTTCCTAATGATGATTCAGTCATAAGGGATTTGGTTAGCCACCTTCCATCTAGCACCATAAGATGACAAAATAACAATCATACCAAGTGATTTCCTCATGCCCAAGTGTTTGTTATTTTAGCATGGATCATATACTTATATAGATTTATGGCCTAACATAACTTCAACAATAATCCACCAAATAAATCAAACTTCCATACAAACCCAAATCCAATAAATCCAAACCTAAAATTTGTAAATAACCCTAACCTTTTCAACCAAAATTTAAATCGAACAAAATTTAGTTCAATTCCAAACCCACAATATTTTTTTTTCATTTTAATGAAAACCTAAACCTTGGTTATAATCCCAATTTCAATCCTTTTTCAAACCCTCAAAACATTAACCTTACCAACCAACCTCCAAATAATTTTAACCAACAAATGAATAAAATTCCATAAAACACAAACCAATCCATGGGTCAACTATCTAATTCCATAAATCCACTATGTCAAAAGAACCAACTATCCCCATATCTCACACAAGAGTTTCAAAACATAAAGGATAGAGTTTAGGTCTTATAATATGGTGCTTACTCATGGAAAAAATAGTTCAAGTTTGAGGAAATTTGCTCATACCCATACAACTTAAGTACAATGACTACACCTTTTCCAAAATACTTTGAACTCCCAAAATTTGACAAGTATAAAGGTAAATTAGATCCCAAAGAACATCTATCTAGCTTCTATTATACATGTATGGATGTTGCTTATAGTAATGAATACATGTTGCATTTGTTCTGACAAAGTCTAGGGGACCACGCCATTTAATGGTTTTCAAGACTTCCAAAGGGATCTATTTTCACCTTTGAGGACTTATCTAAAAAAATTATTCACCACTTCTCTTATAATATCAAAAATTATTTAACCACCTTAGATTTACCCAATACCAAGTAATGCATTGGTGAAACTTTTGCTTCCATCTTCTAAAGATGGTAAACAATGGAAAGTTATTTTGCATGGTCATTTACTAAAACTGAGCTTGTGGACATCTTTATGAATAATTTAAATTTAGGATTTGAACACCATTTTCTACTTCTATGCCCAAGGAAATTTGATGAAATCATCAAAAAGGGAGTTCAAGTGGAAACAACATTAATTAAAAGAGGTGGAATCAAAATATTTAAACTATATAATAATAACTCCTCTAAACCAAGAGAAAAACTTAAGTTATTTACCAAGAAAAAAAATTATTAGAGACGGTGTGACTGATGTCAAATAGATTCAAAATCCCCAAGATAAAAAATAATCCTACAATCCACCAATCAATAATATCATAATTCTTGGAGGATAATCTAAACAAGGCAAACCTAAGCATAAGTTCACTCAATTGGGTGACACTTATGAGAATGTTTTTTGAAAGTTAGTTCACATAAACATGATCACATGGCCTAACACTAAACCCTTTGATGAATATGTTCCTAAACCCAACTGGTATAAATAAGATGAGTATTATGAATACCATTAGATTAAAGGACATTCAATTAATAGGTGTATGTAATTTAAACACTATGTTCAAGACCTCATTGATAGAGGTGATATAGAAATAAAAAATCAACCATTTAAACCATATAACAACCAAAAATTGTGGATATACTAAGATCCATTCACCAATCATGAAAAATTATAGGGAAAGTAAAAACAAGAACAAATAGAATCTAATAATGGTAATCAAGCAAGTCATCCATTTAATTATATAGTGAATAGTATCAATTCCATGTATAACTATGCCAATTTTATTACTTTTCCATCATAAGAATGTGTCATTACCATAAGAAGATCAAAGCTTACCCTTCCAAGTGCATCATCCTCTAATGTTGAATGCAATTACAATGTTATCGACCATCTTGAAGAAATGCCAATAAATATTTTAATATTAGATCTTCTCAAGACATCTCTTGTATATAAAAACATCTTGTATAAAGTTTCTCCAAGAGTCAAGTGCTCCTCAAGACATCAATCCTAACAATTTACAAGCATTAATAGTTTCTTTATCTACAAATAAACAAGTAACATTTGATCATTCAGATGTCTCTCCTTTAGGATCAGATCATAACCTCCCATTATACATAAAGTTTATTATCTCTTGACACAATGTGAAATGGGTATTTATAGACAATGGCTCAATTCTCTATCTATGTACACTAAGGCTTGTAAAACATCTAGGATATTCAATAACAACATTGGAAGCAAACATTATTACCATAAAGGCATATGATAATAATGATAGTCTATATGAATAATCTATCTTCCTTTGATGGTGGGATCTATTATTAAATAAACTCTCATTCATGTCCTTGATCTTGATCTACCATACAACATACTTCTTGGCAGCCCATGGTTACATTCCATGAATGACATCCCATCCACCTTATATCAATGTTTGTAATTATCCCATGTAGGAATGGAAGTTACTATAAAATGTGATCCTCAACCTTTCCAATATTACAAGCTATTGGAAGGAAAATATAAAAAATCAAACTATTTACCAGTTACAATGATAAATTTACTCCTATTGAGGATTATCCTTTGCTTGAAAATTATGTCTATCCAAAAATACTGTTTCAAAAACCTCCCCTTAGTGGTTGGATTAATACACCAACTACCTCCATCTCCATTGAAAAGGATTCCACTAGCAAAGCATCTAACCAACCAACTGAGCAAGCTTCAAATCAACCTTCTATAGAACAAGCTTTAAATAACCCTTATGTTGAATAAAATTTCACTTCATCACCCATCTCTAGAGCATCCTCTTCCACTTCTTCCCACTTTAAGATCATTGATAGAGGAATGAATGAGTATATAATTTAGGATTTTTCCACAAATACAATCCATACTAATCCAAATAACTATGGTAGGTGCCACCATCCAAAGGATAATAAAATGGTTAAGAAGCTTGTTAAGATAAGATTTATAGAAGGTGGTTTCCTTTCAGATGAACATATCAAAGATTCTAATCATTATTGGTTGTATTATAATGAACTATATCCGTATTTATCCAATAAAAAGTATCTCATTACCAAATCCATCATGTGTAATATAATTAAATATAAGGGTAAAGTTCTTGACCTCCATGAATAAGGATCGATCGAGCCTATAAAAAAAATTCAAATGAGACAAAACATGGTATAGGATTTAACCCACTCAACATGCATCTCACACTTTTCCAAAATGTTCTTTTAGTGAGTCAGAGGATGATTCTTCAGACAACAAGATGGGTTCCATATTTATCCACTTTGAAGACCTTGCCCCCACCAACCTATTTCATGAGAATGTTATTCTTACACTTGATCTTGCATATCCATCCCTCATATAGTGGGACCAACATGAAATACCTTAGCTTGATCATTTTAATAATGATGAGGCTATTTACAAATTTTTTAGGACAAGGGATCATATTTTAGTAGGTGACCAAAATAAAAGGTTTCTAATTTAGTTAGATGACTCAACATACTTTGGGGAATAGAAATTAAATAATAATATCAATTCAGATTCTACATCCAGTAAAATAGAGTTCAAGGAATATTTCCATATTCCTACACCACCCCTAAATTATAAAGATGGATAAATTATATTTGTTGAAGAAACTATTCCTATGAACATTAGCATTGAAGAAGATCCTAAAATTGTTAAACTTGTCATTCACTTACTCAAGAGGAAAAGGACATATTTACACTTTTACTTTGTGAATTCTTTAATGTATTCACATGGTGTTATGTAGATATGCTAGGGATTGATCCAGAATTAGTTTTGAATCACATTATGGTGCATTTAGATGCTAAACCAATCAAACAAAAGCTCCATAAGATGTATCCTAAGATTGCACTATTAGTAAAAGAGGAACTAAAGAAGTAGTTGGTTTTTGCTTTTATACATCCCATTGATTATTCATATTGGATATCTAACATTTTAATAGTATCAAAGAAACCATAAGGGATCAAAGTCTTTATGGATTTCCATGATATCAACAAAGCTTTCCCAAAAGATGATTTTTCATTACCCAACATAGACATGATTGTAGATTCAACCATAGGTCATGAGATTTTCTCTTTTATGGATGTATTTTTAGGCTATAATAAAATACAAATTTATACTAAAGACCAACTTAAAACTACATTTACAACTCCATGGAGAACATTCTACTACTAATTAATGCCTTTTGGTTTGAAAAATTATGGAGCCACATATCAGTGGGTAATGAATATCATTTTCCATGACATGAGTCATGACATTATGGAAGACTATGTTGATGATATTCTTGATAAATCTAAATCTAGAGAAGAACACCCTCAAGTGCTTTGTCATATTTTTGAGCACATGGGAGAGTATAAAATGAGATTGATCATAAGAAATTTTTTTTGATGTGACATGGGGAAATTTATTAGGGTTCATTATTTTACAATGTGACATCGACGTTGATCCCTCTAAAGTTTCATCTATCATGGATATGCTTCCACCAAAGAATATTAAACAATTTATAAGTCTACAAGGAAAAAATCAAGCAATCAGGCAATTTATATCTCAACTTGTAGACATTTGTCACCCTTTCACATTTTTTCTAAAGAAATACGCTCCTTTAACATGAAATAATAATTTTGAAAAAAAATTTGAAAATATTAAACAATATATTTCCAACCCACCATTACTAGTGCCACATATTACTAGTAAACCTTTCTTGTTATACATTTCATCTACTCAATTTGCACTAAGGGCATTATTAGCACAACATGATGATAGTGGAAAATAAAGGGTAGTATATTACCTAAGAAAAACTTTGACATCATATGAGATCAACTATTATAAGATAGAAAAATAATTTCTAGTATTTATTTTAACTTCTAAAAAACTATGACATTACATGATCAACAATCAAACCAAGATTATTACTAAGATAGACCCTTTTAAATATCTTTTATCTAGAACAATTCTAACTGGTAGGATGGCTAAGTGGGTTATGATTCTTAATGAGTTTGATTTAGAGTATGTTAATAAAAAATAAATCAAAGGATAGGTATTAGTATATGTATTGGATGAATCATCACTCAATGACAAAGCACCTATTATTTTAGAGTTCCCAGATGAAGCAATAATGTCTATTGATAAGTCTCTAGTTTGGCAGCTCTTCTATGATGGTTCTTTTACCAATCATGGATTAGGGGTAGGTATATTTTTGGTCACACATGATGTGGATTACATTCCCAAGGATTTTAGAATTGAATTCCCTTGGAATAATAACATAGCATCATATGAAGGTCTCATAACAAGCCTCAAAATGGTAATACAATGGGGAATCAAACACCTTCTTATGTTTTGTGATTATAAGATTATCATCAATAAATTCACTAATGAATTCCAATCTCATGAAGTTAATATGATCCCTCAAAAGCAAATGGTTCATAGTTTGAAATTGTCTTTTGAATACATCCAATTTAAACAAGTGCTGAAAATAAACAATATAGCAGTAGATGCTATGTCTATCATTGGTTCCCTATTGGATTTAAGCACTAAACATAATAAGGTCCTAGTTGAGTACTTAATGATACTGACTTATGATACACCTGATTCATAAATAGTTTGTGAAATGGTTTGTCCCACTTCCCCATTGTACTCTAACATCTATACCTATATTCACAATAATACCATACCCTCTAATGTGTCCCATAGTCAATACAAGTCCTTTATCTAATGCACTTCTTGATACACCATCCTTGGCAACACTTTATATCATAGAGGCTATGACAAAACTCTTTTACGCTATCTAAATTTTGAGGAATCAACCTTGGCCATTAGGGAAGTCTGTGAGGGAATCTGTGGGACATATTCAAGTGGCATGGTCCTTGCAAAGGAGATTTTATGAGTAGGTTACTATTATCCTATGATGGAATCTACTTCATGTGTTTATGTTAATAAATGCATACCTTGTCATAACATAGGGAACTTATCCAAAGTCCATCACAAGGTATACAACCTATCATTACACCTTGTCCATTCTCCACATGGGGTCTAGACCTCATTGGAAAAATAAACCTTAGTTATTATGATGGCCATAAGCATATCATAATGGTAATATAGTATTTCATTGAGTGGGTTGAGGAAATGGCCCTTAATTATGTCACCATGAAGCAAATTTACAAATTTTCTCTTAAACTACATTGTCTGTCACTTTGGTATCCCTTCTACTATCATTTATGATCATGGAAAATCATTTAAGATTAAGGGTGTTAAATCTATTTGTCATACTTACCACATCAATCATAAGTTTTCCACTCCTTACTACCCATAAGGTAATAACCAAGCTGAGGCAACCAATAAAAACATTTTACACATCTTTAAAAGAGTTATGAATGAAGTTGGTCATGATTGGCATACATAACTATATCCTTCGCTCTGGGCATACCACACTAGCATCCAAACATCCATGGGGGTAACCCCTTATTCCCTTGTATATGGTAGTGAGTCTATTCTACCAATAGAATTCAAGGTTCCATCTTTGAGTATATATTTACATCAAATCATTGATGAAGAATCCTATCATACTTAATGCCTTAGAGAACTAGACATTCTAAATGAAAAAAGACCTAATTCTTTAAACCATTTACAAGTATACCACAATCACCTTCATCATAGTTATGATAATCTAATTAAATCTATGGAGTTTGATATTAGAGATTTTGTTCTTAAGGAAAACCAATGGAATATAATTGTTGAGTGAGAGAAGAAAGGAACGTTTGAACCAAATTGGTTGGGCCCATATGTTATCATTACCAAATATGACTTTGGATCCTATAAATTGGCTACTGAAAATGGAAAAGAGATTGATGAACTGATGAACATAATACACCTCAAAATATTATATGCCTAAATCATTATAATGATGTTGTGTATATCCTAGTTTTCAAAAATTCAAAAACAAAGCAAAAAAAATCACAAAAAATCAAAACAAAAACAATATATTATAAAATCAAAAATCAAAAATAAATTAACTTGTTGTTTATAAGTATATTGACACTTAGGGGCAACCCATTTATAGTTACATTCCACATTTGGCCCTTGTTGCATTGCGTTTTCCATAATTTACACTTTATCTTGCATATCTAATCTAATTTTTGGTGATTATTTAGTTATTGGTTCACATAATGCAAACTCTCAAAATGTAGCTTATCATATCATTTCATATTTTCATACCACGCTATTATCCCATGGAAAACATTTTCAAAATTAGCATTACATTGGTTCTTTCCTTTGTTATTATGAATAGAGTACATATATTTTCCTTACATATTTTTGCATGACTTAGACAATACTAGCCTATAACTTAGTTTAGAAGCTTGTCCATGATAGAATATCCTCTTACAATTCCCTCTATGCAGAAAACACTAGCATACTACAAAAAAAAATGGTAACTTTTCTCACCTATCTTGGTCTTATATGATGAGCCCTTGCATCTTACTAGTTGCATGGGGCCAAGGCTTGGGGGTAAATTCATTTCAAATAAAACAAGACCCTTATCTAAATATTATGCAACATAAAATTAAAATTACACATCTCTCACCCTTCATTGATCTTTGATGTTGAGCCCTCACATCTCACTAGTTACATGGGATTAACATTGGGGAGATATTCCCTTACTCACCTATGTATAGTTTTTGGTGATGAGCCCCTATGTCTTCTCAGTCACATGAGACTACATGTAAGGGGTCACAAAAAATTCTATTGCATATTAAATCAAAATGTATCCAGAGAAAGTTTTTTTTCAAAAGCTTATCTATATGTCTATGATTAAAAGGGTAACTTTATCCTATTTACCAATTTTGTCAGGGCTAGTTCTCTCTAGACACAAATAATAAAGTTTGTATTTTTTGAGTTTATCAAGAAGTACATTTTTCCCCTTTTCTCATAAGGATTAGGTCACTTTCCTTTTGCATGTAAAATTTTGATTTTTAGTTTTCATCTTCACCATTTCATACCTATCCTATTCCCCTTTTCATTTCGTTGCTACAAATTGAAAGTTAGATGCTGTGTAAACAGAATAATTTGGTTATCACATACAAAAAAACTATTGGCACTTTCATAAATTTTCATGCATATCCATCATGTTGCATCCATTTCATATATTTTTGTTCTAACATATATAACAATTTTCCATAACATTCTCATAACAACATAGAGATACATGGTACATCCTCAATGTCTCATCCACTACTATCAAGTTTGTATAATAAGTCTATTGTAATATCCATCTTTGTATAAGTGTAGTCATGTAAAATGTGAAAATTGGTAACTTGAGCATGGATAATGACACCCAACCCTTAGGTCCCTCTTGCTTGTTCTCACAACCCTCATAGGCATCTTTTCACTAATTCCAAGTCATTTGTAGCCTTCCATACTTGATCCTAGCTGAGCCAAACTCCTCTATCCATGATAGATCCATCCCCTTAGGTCTTGTCTGCTTAGGACAATAGTGCCACACTAGGAATATAACACTGGTGCCACTCTTGTTCACTTTTGAAACTCTTGTCTAAGTCCATTTATGGCCCCAATGGTCAATTTATTCTAGTTTCCCATATTTCTCCTTATTGGCCTAATGTGAGTACATTCAACCCATGACCAATAGATCCTTATAAAATCCCATTCAAAGATCATTTAGAAATGGTTGGTAATTATCACTAAGTAATCAAGAAAACAAGAAATACTACTCAAGAAATCTTCCCTATTCTCTATATACAACCATCCAACGCACTTACAAGCTTATTCAAACCCTTACACCAATTCCTATCCACCTCAAGAACATATAGTTTAGCATTCTATATCTTCATACACATAATTGCATAAAGCACATCAAGTGGGAGAACTACATATGGCTTGATCCCTCTTCAAAGTATTGATATGTAAGTAGTGTGCCCACACAAGGGGTGTGGATCCACATCCAATGAATCTTATATACACTAGCTACCCCTCTTTCTCAAAATTGGTTAAAGCACAATGGAACATAAGGTTTGAAGAGAACATATACTCTATAGGGAGCTTTATAGACTTCTAGCTACCAAAACTTCATGGATAGGGTCACACAGACTTGGTGAACAAAAACTAGAAAGCTCAAATCCTCAGGATAATAGTGATAGAGCTGAAAAAAATGATGGTGCTACTCCTATCTAATTACAAAACAAAGACCAGATATTAGTTTGTGTTAAGTGTCCTAGTCATGCATAGTAAATATCAGACCTTGTCTCAGCCATATTAGTTAGTTTCTAGCTAAGTCTTCTTTTCCATCTCTTATTACAATTTTTTGAAAGATTAAAATTGCAATGAAATTTCATAAATCAGTAGCTTGATTATTGCATATTTATTTACTAATTTTACTACTCATACCATTTAATTAAATTAGGAATAATACACCAATATTCCCAAAATTGGTAAATTATTTGGTAAACCTGACTTACTTCATTTGTGCATAAAAACCCAAAACCCTAAGGTAAATTTATTTTTTATTTTTACTATATTTTTATAATTTTTTACCTACATAATAAAATCAAAAATTAGAATTAAATTTTAAAATTTTGTAGAAATTTTAAAATAATTTTATTTCAAACCCTAGTTGCCAATATTAGGTCCCAGTATTTTCCCAGTAATTTTCCAATAATTTTCTAAATTTTTTATTTACATATTTAAATCAAAAAATACACTTTAATTTTAAAAATTCCATAGTATTTTTCAAAACCCTAGTTGCATACACTAGGTCACATTGCTTCTTGAGGTATTACATTGCATTTTAAAATCAGATTTCAAAAATAGATTTCACTTATTTACAATTTTTCTTACATTTCTTGTAAATAATGAAACCAAACTTGGTCCTATTATGTACATGAATGATGAAGTCTATTATATGTTAGTACAAATCTTTATTATTTGAATTTCATACTTATTTTTCATTATATGGGATGATGTTAAGAAAGTTATTATTAAACATGTTAAGATATATTTTGCATCACCTCCCTTGGAGCCTCTATCCCATGCCTATTCATGTTGCATGGTCCATTTTACCCTTCCCCAAGTAACTACCCATTGATAGAGAGCCTAGTTGACACCCTTTGTCCCTCCACCACCTCAACCTACCAATTATCTTCACTCTCATCTTATAGCTACTATGAGTCCTATACAGATATTAGATAATGTGGTTAGAGTTGTTACTCAACATGCCACCATGCCTCCTCCACCTAGTTAAGAGACCCAATACCCTCCTATTCCTTACCATCCAAGGCCCAACCCACTCAGATAGGTATATCCATAAAATTCATATGATATTGTTGATCAGTTAAGAAACACACCAGCTAAGATTTCCATGTTAGAACTGCTTCAATAATATAATGTGTTCAAGGACATTCTCTATCTGGCACTCACCTAAACTTCTATGTGCATTAATTTAGAGCCTTCTTATTTTACATTAGTGGTTAACACAAAAAATCTATAGAATATAATATCAATTTTAATCATTATTACATGCCATCTCAAATAGTAATTGATCAAAATTTACCACTATTCATAGAAGCTTAAGTTAAAACTAGCATAGTTAAGAGAGTTCTAGTTGATAGTGGTTCCAAACTTAATATACATAATATTAAATTATTACAAACCATGGGTGTGGACATGGAATCCATGTAAAAATCATATAAGACCATTCAAAGATTTGTTGATATACCTAACAAACATTGGGCACCATTACTTTGTATATCATGGTAGGACCTAAAGCCTTGGATACATGATATGGGGGTAGTTCCTTATACTCTTAATCAACGTGTTAAGTTTCTACATGAAGGATACTTATACACATGTCTATAAAATAACCAACCATTCAAATATTATTAAACTACATAGTCATCTTTGACTATTTCACTAGATGGGATACCTCATATCATAGTTCAACCACCACCTCATTACATTTCTCTTGATTAGATAGATACATATGAGGATGGAGAGATTAGGACTTATTTCACTCCTATACTTATAATTGTGCCCTCAACTCTATATATTTATCTAATCATAGTAGCTTTAACCATTCTAGCTACTCCACTAGTCACAATTCCTACACCTGTTATAGTTATACATTCACTAACAATAGTTCTAGTAGTACCAATTAATTATATAGATATAGTTACTCCATTAGTTATAGACACCCTCACAACACCATTGTATTCTAATACTATATTTTATGAGACTCCCATATCATAGTTACCCCTTGTCGTAAATTATAAGTTACCATATGTACATGATGTTGATATAAAATGTTAGGCTTCTTCAGATGATGATATAGTACCCACACTCACAGATGACTATTTGTGTGGGTTGAGATTTACACCAATTATCCTAAGAGAGTGATGAGATGAATATAAATATCTCATTAGACATCTTACATCACTCTTATCATCTCACACTACACTCTCAGGATATACTCCACATTCATGGCCATAGATAGATCACTTGGCACATAAATTTCGCATGTTACCTTTATGGATATAGAGCTAGTCATTCAGATTCAATAAGGTAGCACACAACATCAACCATAGATTATGTTATATATGTTACTTGATCATGGATTAGTCACATCACCTATAGTATGACATAGATCTATTAGAAAATTATTATAATAGGATGTCACCCATTTTATCTTTTTCATAGGACCATAGTCTATGATACAAACTCATGTACAACTTTACAATAGAAATTGGATAAATTATAGGTATATGGTATTATATAGATTAAAACACCAATATAACTAGCATCTCCACTTCCATCAGAGCAATCTACTACCAAAGTTAAATGTTCTAGAGGGGAATCAACATTTCCATCACTAGAGTAACCTTTAGTTTGCCTTTGGTAGGATGGCACCATATACATAACTTAGATAGCATATGATGATGATATTAAGTCATTTTATGATGTTCATGATCCCTTACTCCATTTCCATCCCTAGCGAGCTCAATCCTTGGACCCTTTACCTTCTCTAGCCTAGTCTTTTATGTCATCATGCACATATTGCTTTATTCATATGCTTATATATATCCTTTTTTTCCAATGTCTGTATATAACTTTCCTTTATGTACTTGTACATAGTTCATTTGTTTAAATCCTTGTGCATAGTATTTATGCTTGATAGTACATATCTCATAATATATCAAAAATTCAAAAACATTTAAATATTTCAAAATACAAAAACATGCAAATAACTCAAAAACACCAAAAATATTTTGATTGTATGCATTATCCATGCTTTACATTTCTATGACTATGCTAGACTTACATTTGTTATTCTATGCTATTGTTTATCAATTTATATACATTACCATGCTTCACTTAATCTTCTTTGAGTGTGTGTAGTGACATATAGCTTTTTTATTACTTCACTCTATCCATAGAGTGGGTATATTACTTCTACATCGAGACACACATCGATACACACACCCACTAGGAGCATCTTCTACATGACTACACCATCTAGGTTATGTCATTCCTATACCACACACTTTATTTATCATGTTGATGTACATTATCTACTAGCTTACACATATTACTATATCAACATCTCACTAGTATATAACACTTGTGTATTTCTTAACATATACCTAGTCTTGTACTAACATGTCTTACATACTTTCCCCTTGATTTGATTAGTTAGATGTGATTATATTTCTAGTTATTACATGTTTTCCTTTCCTATTTTTCATAGTTAGATATGATTGCATTTCTCAAATCCTGATTATCTCTTGTATGTGCCTTAGGACATTTGGAAATGTCCTTTACTTCTATGTCTTGTGTGTGCCTTAGGATATTTTCCAAAGTCCTTTACTTACACTCTTCTATGTGATTGTGGCTTCCATTATAGCTTTGCTTGTTTCAATTGTATGCGTATATGGTATTTGAACATGCTTTGTATGATTTCCTTTTAGTATGAGTGGCATGTTCCCATTTCCCTTATTTTTTTGGCCCCTTGGCCACCCTTGTATGATTATTGCTTCTTGTTTTGCATGCTTATTGCTTGTTTTCTTCTCATTGTTTCCAATGCCATGATCCAAATCATGTATTATCTTGATTTCTTGGATGCCATGATGGACATCATACTCCATCCCTCCAACTAAAAACTAAAAACTAACCAAACTTTCATTTCTAGTTTACTACATTTTACATGTTATTACATTATTATATCTATCTAGCCATACCCCTATTGATCTAACAGTCTCTCAATACAAATCATGTTATATCTTGAGATATCTTGTTGATTATCATTGTTATATCATGTATCTTTTCAACATAATAGACTTACAAGGCTATTTATTTTGAGGGAATCCATTATAGGGTCTTCATTCCTACCCTTAGAAAATGGGGAAACAAATAAGGGTTTTATCATAGAGATTAGAGCTCTTAATGATCAAAAAAGTAATTTTTAGCACACTCAGAACAACAACTAGACATTAAAATAGTTAGAATAAACCAGACAAATAGTGAGAATATCAGAATAGTTACCAAATTTAACCCAAGACAATAACACCCAACTTGGAATACAAAATTAGTGCCATTAGCATCCACTTTTGGCCCTCCTATCCATATAGTAAAAATAATAGACTTTATAGAAGTAGGTGAAAAAGTTGGTTTAGCTATAGTTTTAGATAGCCATAACAGTTTAGAATCAATAGATTTTAGTACACTTTAACTCCAAGAATCTAGATATAGGGGCAATCATACATGGCATGATGGATCTCAATTCTATTTTAAGATATGGTAGTTGATACGACTTCCAGATTGGAATCCATGTTCTAGACACCAGTGATTAGGGTAATGTGTGTGACACATTTTTTTATTTCATTTTTGATTTCAACATTACCCAAAAATTCTCAGTAGCTACATTCCTTATTCCATCTATAGGTGGTTGGCATCATTTTGGAATGGATTTCATACAATCCTAACTTCCACATTCTTGATTTTTCAAGTTCCTAAGTGGATTTCATATAAGCCTAGTGCACTAGTTTTGGAGTGGCTTTGATATTAACCTAATCTCCATATTTTAGAGTGGCCACTTTTGACACTTTTTTCCAAGTCCATTTATAGCCCCAAAGGTTAATATATTTTAGTTCCCCATCCTTATCCTTATTTACCTAAAATAAGTACATTTAACCCATGACAAATAGATTTGTATAAAATCCCATTCAAAGATCATTTCGAAAGGGTTGACAATTATCATTAGGTAAGAAAGAATACAAGCAAGACTAATCAATAAATCTTCCCTATTCTCTATATACAACCAACCAACACACTTACAAGCTTATTCAAACCCTTACACCAATCCCTATCCACCTCAAAAACATCTAGTTTAGCATTCTATATCTTCATACACATAATTTCATAAAGCACATCAAGTGAGAGAACTACATATGGCTTGATACCTCTTCAAAGTATGGGTATGTAGGTAGTGTGCCCATACAAGGGGTGTG
The DNA here is from genome assembly GCA_037957365.1 of Torreya grandis. NCBI lineage: Eukaryota > Viridiplantae > Streptophyta > Pinopsida > Cupressales > Taxaceae > Torreya > Torreya grandis. The sequence goes on along the minus strand of JARHVA010002965.1, from coordinate 1,547,673 downwards.
GATCCATGTCTAGTGAATATTACACACACTAACACCCCCTCTTACTAAAAATTGGTCAAAGCACAATGGAACATAGGGTTTAAAGAGAAAATATGCTTTATAAGGAGCTCTATAGACTTCCAACTATTGAAAATTCATGAATATGGTCACATAGAGCTGGTGAACAAAACCCAGAAATCTTAGATACTTGGGGAAATAATGTTAGAGGTGAATTATAGTGTCAATGCCACTCCTATCCACTTTTGGTGCTCTTATCTAATTACAAAATGAAAACTAAATCTCAATTTGTGACAAGTGTCTAAGTCATGTACAGTGAATATTAGACCTTGTCTCAGTCATATCAACAAGTTTCTAGCTAAGTATTCTTTTCCATCTCTTATTACCATTTTTATAAAGTTGAAATTGTAATCAAATTTCACAAATTAGTAGCTTGATTATTACATATTTATTTACTAATTTTACTACTCAGACCCTTTAACTAAATTAAGAATAATACACTGATATTCCCAAAATTGTTAAATCAAGAGGCAATGTGATTCAAAAATATCTCAATTAAAAATTGCCTACAAAAAAAAATCAACAAAATAAAAAGCAAAATAAACATAAGAAAAAGAGAATAGAAATAAAAAATAAAATAGTTCATCCATGGGTAAAATCTAGTAAAATAGCACTTCATGAAAATGTCATGGTGAAAACTAAATTTATTTCCCCATCTATATCCAATCCATGTTGTGATTAATCCTTGTTAATACATATTATCAATTAACTTTTTTTTTAATGTTTGCACATCAATCATCCCCAATTATTTCTTACTATTTCCACTCAATCTCCCACACCTTTTGATTATGACCTACAACATCACAATACCTATCCTTTATCTATTAGTCCATCATTCACTCACTCACTCAGTTATTTCATTAAATAAAAACCAAGATGAGATCATAAATTTTCCATGGGATATATCATTCCTATATCCACTCCTATGAACCCTGATTCATGGGGCACCTTAAAACATGAAACTTATCTTGGGAGATATCATTATTGGTCCATTCCTTGCATATATTATTGCTTGGGGGAAAATCAATCCATCATCTCAACCAATCATAATGTGCAATCATTATCTTAAGTGGGTTAATAACATCAATGGGTTCATCTTACCCTTCATCCATCAACCCATTTTCTCATCACTTCTCGTATGTGTTGAACTACATTGGCCTCATGTTCATAGATTATGTAGGCACTACCTAAATACTAAGGGAAGATCAACCACTAAAAAATAATTACCTTATACATTATTCATATTTTATTCTCACTAATTTACATTTCTAATAATTCCCTTTTACTAAGGGCATCCTAAATTAGGGAGGCTTTGAATATTTCTTAGCATCCTTATATTTTAACATCATCTAATAATTCTTCTTTGTTTTTCCTCCCCTTTTTGGGAGAACTACATTGGCCTAAGGTATTTTTGGATTATGTAGGTAGCACTCAGTTACTAATGTCAGCTTAGCCACATCCCTTATTTTATTTTCTTATCTCTTCACCATCTCCCTCCCTTCAGCTTGTCAATCTCTTTTAACAATTTTAACAGCTTGTCAATCTATTTTAAAACAAGGATTGACAATATTCCTCATCCAACTATCTTATCTCCTATAAATCCACCATCTACACTGATTCATTGGTCTCCCCATCACCTTTCATTAAATTTTTTTTGCATGCTTTATTGCTCACCCCCACCCACTTTTTCATATTTTTATTCCTCTCTCCACTTCTTCCCAAACTTGCCCTATATCTCCTTTGTCTTCTTTCTTTCACCATCCTCATCATTTCCCCTTAACCTTGGTAATTTATCATACCCTCTTCATTAATTTATTTATCTCACCAATTTCATATCATCCTATTCTTTTGCACACTGATGGACATTTTTACATCTTTCTCTTCTTTTCTACCACCTTATTATTTCTCTTCCACTACTTCTAAGTCATTTTCATTCCAATTCTAAATTTTTCTTTCATATTTCCTATCTTTTGCATCTTTCATTCTTTTTGTTTCTTCTATTTCTTCTAGCCCCCATTTGTGAACTTCTTCTTCTCATCTTGTTTTTCCTTTTCTTTTTCTTTTTCTACATCCTTCTTTTCTTCTTACATGTGACACCTTTTTTTCCATTATTCCCACCTTTTCCATTATCCATTATTCTTGTTTGGTTTATTTTCATCCTTTCTATCTTATTTTTTTCCTCCATAACTAGCTTCCAACTAGGTCTTTATCCTTTGAGAATCCTTCCATAATTTCCCCTTTTCTTCTTATCTATTCCATCCTTTTACACTTTGCATTCCACTTATCCTCTTTCCATCTTTGTACACAATTGTCTTTTACATCTATGTGATTGTCCATTCTTTGTATCCTTGTAAACCCTCTTACTTTTCCATTATTTTTTCCTCTTATCATCCCTTATCTTCATCTCTTATTTTCATCTCATTCCCTTTCATTGTGTTTCTATATTACTTCACTTCTTCCCTTTCCTATCATCCATTTTCTATCCCCTTTCTTCACCACCTCACCACTTTTTACCTTGTAAATCTCTTATAACAATTTTATTGACACCTACCCTATCTCTTCACCTTATTTTCCACCCATATTTTGATTCCACCTATTTTTATTAAACCCTTTCACATCTTACATCCCATTCTTATCTCCAAAAACACCATATACTTTACTTCATAGTTTTTCTCCTTTCCTATCATCATTTATCCTATCCAGGCTTACTTGGTCATGATACCACCTACTTATTCACTCTCTTATCATTATTTTTGTGTCCTTATTCCATTCCTCTTTCCTCACATTCCCCTTTCTTTCATGTGTTTCATTGTTTTTCATTTTCATCACCAAATTGTTTTCTCATTGGTTTCTTTTAGACTTCATTTCACTTCTTTTATTGTCTACCATATTTATAATCATCCCCTTCCCCTTCTCATTTGTTAACCTTCTCTCACATTCCTTTTAAATTCCCTAATCTATTATTTTTTAGCACATTACTCACACCCCCATCTTTTACCATTTTTTTCTTCTCATTTCTTTACTTTAATTCAATTTTCTCATTCTCCTTGATTTCCCTTGGTGACATTACTCATTCTTCATGATTTTTTTTCCCTCCTTATCCATGTCTATATTATTACATCATTATCCATATTAATATTTATTTTTGACCTCATTGTCTTATCAGTCTTACTTCATCCATCTACTTGTCCACTTTCACATCATCTCTTGTTGACTCTCCCTCATATTCTCTCACTATAACTCTAGCTCCCAACTCATTAGAGTATGATCACTATTTTATATTACTCTTACCTGAATATTCCTATCTACTTCCTCATGTCTTCCACTCTCTTACTATAATTCATGAACTATTGTAAGGTTCATTGCTTAAATTACATCAATTTCTTCCTTCAATGTCTTTATATGTTGTGTATGGGCACTCTTTTTGTACCCTTTCCCTCTCCAACTACTCCCTTCACCTCATTTCCATTTTCTAACCCTTTTCCCATTATCAAACCATGTATCCATCCTCATCCCAAGGTTGCTTACTCAAAGTTACCTTTGTATTTATATCAATAACCTAATGCTTCTTCTCTATGTTCATGCCATCTCTAGGTTTGTCTTGTCTCCCCTTCCAATGTAGGTGCACCCATTTTCCTTTATTTTCTTAGTGTGTCCTATTCCATCCTTAGATGACATGGACATTGTGACTATGTACATCACTATATGATTACCCAATCATCTATTATACCTCTCTTACCTTAGATGATGAAAACACTATGACTATATATGTCAATATATAAGTGCCCACTCATCTCTTATCCCTCTCTTGCCTTAGATTGGATAAACATCATGATTGTATCTTTCATTATATGAGTGCCCACTCATCTATTATATCTCTCTAGCCTTAGATGATGTGGAAACTACCCAAGTGATCACTCATATTATCTCCTTCTCTCTCCATCAGACTCTCATACTTTCACAAGTATTATTATTGTCCACACTCTCACCATTTTATGGGTACATTTCCATCTGACTCTCCTCTACCTATTTATTTTTATCATTCCCTCATTCCTTTTTATTTTCCCCCTTTCTAGGATAACTACATGTAGCCTGAAGTCTATCACTATTATCATGGGAATTCACACCTTTTTCAATGATAAGAGAGCTTGCACTATGTAGGTAACACTCAGGCACATGGGGCCCCTTGGGTCAATTCAACCACTCTCTCCATCATCTCCATTCAACCCAACTATGATTTCACTTGTTCTCATTTATATCTAAAACTACATGGTTATCTTAGGGCTTCCTCATCTGTCATTCACTATTTTCATAACTATTGGCTTCCAAAAGTCTCAATCTTAGCCTAGGATGTTAGTCATGTCATTTACTTCTATTTTTGGTGTCAATTTCTTTAGTTTTTATTTTCACCTATGTTTTGTTATGATTCTAATGAACCTGTCTTTGTTAAAGTTATTTACTCTTGATTTTCTTGTCATGTGTCTTGTGATTTAATTATTTTATATTACACTCATCATTTTTATTTGTGTATACTTTTCTTTTTTCTTTTTTATTGCATTCATCTTCTTTCCACTTGTTTTCTTTTATTTTTTATTATCATGTTTTGATTAAAGATTCTTTTATGTATTACACTATAGTGTGATTATGATTTTTCCATATCATGATGCACTCTATTTTGCACAAATTATAATATTTTTAGTCCTTAAACATCAAACATAGATATTCATAATGGTTACTTTAGATCATTGGTGATTATTATTTTATGATAAATTACTCCATTCTTACTCACATATTCATGTTTGAATTCCAAAGCAAGGAAAAAAAAAACACAAGGTAGTTGTCTAACTATCCATGTAATCACCATCCGATTACACTTTCCAATTCATCATCTTTCTATAACCTATCCCCTCTCATTCTAATATTTTCCCCCTCTAACCCACCCTTTTCATATTTTTTTCAATAGTTTTTATCTATAAATTCAAGGCCTAATTAATTGAAATGCTATCAATATTTATCAACTACTTACACCTATCAATTTTGTAAAATCTTCCTCTTAAATTAGAAAATCTATATTTTTATTTTAAGGCTCGCAACTTACTAGTATATATCATTCCTACCTCTGAACTTGTAACCCTTGAGTCCTAAGCACTATCCAAGCATGCAACTTTTGGGTAATAACTATTTTTTTTCTATCTATTATATAGTTTTTGACTAGGGGCAAATCATTTTACACCAACTTTAATATTACAAGTATGATATTGATTTCTAGTGATTTAATTTATTGATGACCTTAATTATCACCACTTCATCATTTTTATTGCTACATCAATTTGAATTTTCCTCTAATTTATTGCATGAACACTCAAGTGGGCATCATCATGGGTCCACCATTTTTTTCTAATCATTATCTTATTATTCTATCCAAACTTCTTCACCTATCAGTTAGAAATGATAAAATCATAACATCCATTATTTCTTCATCTCAATTTTTTTATTTTTTTATTTTTTTCCCACCTTTTCATCAATTTTTTTTATTCTTTAAAAATTCATTACTTAGAAAATGTCTCATAATGACTTGTCAAAGAGGGGGGAAATGTAGACACTTAAAATTAGAGACTTTGTGTTTATTTTAACCTTCTTTACCCTAAATACATAATCATATATAATCATCCTTAATTTTCTAAAATCATTATTAATCATCACTATTAACGATTAACGATTAACTATTCAATACTTTGTTATCCCTAAATTCATCCAAAATTAATTAACTAATCTTTCTCTAATTAAAAATTCCATGGATTTTGGAAATTCATAATTTTCATAAATATAAAAAATCAAAATTATCCTTAGATGCCCAAAAGCTCCACCTTTCCCCTACCATTCTAATTTAATAATCCACCTTTATTCCCATTATCTTCCATGATCTAATTTAATAATCCACTTTTATTCCCATTATCCTCTACGATCTAATTTGAAATCCACCTTTAATCTTATTATATTTCATGATCTGATTTTCTCCAATTTAATAAACCAGCTCACATCTACTTACTAATTTTATATTATATCTTTATCTTAAAATGAATTTTATACTTATTTATAAGTCATGCATATTCTCCCAATTTAATTATTAATTAAAGATTCCCATTATGAATTAAAATTTACCTTTTATTCTCATCCCTTGATCTTCATCTCAAGATGGACGGTTCACATCCATTTCTAAATTCCATAAATTAGAGGTTATTCCTCCAATTTAGTCAAGCTTATTTATTATAAATTTATTATATTAATATTATAAGATATTCATACCATGATGTTTCCCATTTTCCCCTTGTGTTGGCATATTGAGCAACCACATTTTGAAGAGAAAATTGAATTCAAATTGTAATGGAAGAAGATTCATTTTATGTTAAGGTATAATTTAGTTTTGTTTCTTTAATTTGTAGCTATATCATAGGTTAAGTTAGTTTATAATAAGATTTAATTTGGTTTCTTATCTTATTTTATTTTGTATATTTCCTTAATACACTTCTATTAGGAGAGTCACTCTTTTGTACATAGTCATAGTTTCATTCCTCTAAGTGCACAAGATGCACATGCTTTGTTAGTTGTTATTTCCAATTTGTGTTTGTTTTTTTATTATGTTAGTGTATAAAAATTTTCATAGTTTTTGAGTATAGTACTAGGTCTATTATGAAATAGAGATTCTACATTTACTTTACCATCAAGCTGGTCAACCCCAGTGAGTTACTAGAAATGTTGGTAATTTGGCCTATCAAGGCCAAATATCAACCCCTATAATGTGAAACTTTCTAGGATTATATCAATAGCCTTTGAAAGGTGGTTAAAAAGGTGTATTTTGGTTTTAAAAGGATATTTTTTGTCATTTAATGACTAATATGGATGTAAAAGGTCACAAAATTTTACAAATTACCTTCAAACATATTCATTTATATGACATTTACCTTAGTCCAAAGTTTCATAAGCTAAAAAAGAGTCTAATTAAACTCCCACGTGCCAATCCTATATAAATAAAGCATGTAAAAGGTTAGTTTTGGTGTTAACACATGAAAAATACTCATGTATCTTCTATCATGTTATAATTTTGGTGGTGGAATCTTTAGTTTTCAATAAAAAGAAAGAAAAGACCCATTTTCATGCATATTCATAAGAATAATATGGACTTGTATGGAATTATGTGTATATGAAGCTTAAAATAAGAGTAGGAGGACATGAAAGATGTTCATGAAGACTTTTAGAGTAATTGGAAGAAAAACATACTCAAAACTGGTTCATATTTTCCACCTTGTTATTTTTCACATAGTGATAGGCCTTCAGGTATGTAGCTAGTGCAATTTGGAGAGAGAAGATCCAGGTCTTAATTTTTGGTAAAATAAATTAGACTCATGGATTCTTACTAGATAAAGTGGTTTTAAAATTGTTCTCTTTTCCCTCGTGAATCATCCATTTGAAGTGAGGCTTAATTTTATAGTTTTGCACCTATGAAGGTAACTGATTTTCTTCGATTTCTCCTCACTAGGGCATCATTCCAAGAAAATTATAGTTTTTAGAGATTATTTGGAACTTGATACACCTTTTCATGTCCTCATTTATTCATTTTATACACATAAATTTCAAATAAATCTCACAAATATAAGGAGTGTAATCTATAGTTTAGCATGCTTCTAAAGAGTAACTGTACAATCTAGGAGAGAGAGAGAAGGTTTTAAACATTTACTAGTTTTATCCATGGAATATTCCTTCATGTTATCATGTTTAAAAAAAAAATTATCAAGAATTTTTCCAAGGATTCATGGCATAGCCCATCTTTGTTCTCTTAGGCATTTCCAAAGAGTCCCAGTTTAACATTTTTTAAAGGAAAATTCACATATTTTAAAGTTTTTACAGAAACCTATGTTTCATTTTCATCCTATTGTCCTTATCCAAAGGCATAAAAATTGATATGGTTTAAGGATGATATGTTCATATTTGAATATGACACTTCATGATGGTATTAACATACTCCTTCATGCTCCTTTCCACCTCCACTTTGTTCATCCCCATATCACTATCATAACACTATTTTTTCACTATATTTTGTGCTTCTTATACCCTCCATTCATGTGTTTCCATCATATTTTATCACATAACCACCCCTTAAATCATATAAGTTTCATGGTTTAATTTCCATAGAGAGATAAGGATTGATTAGAGACCATCACAAGCATGAAAAAGAGGTATGTAGACCTTGAATCGTCAACCTATAGTCCCAAGAAGGCAAAATACAACCAACACACCTATAATCAAGACTTGTTTCAAGAGTACGTTGTATTGAGAACACTAAAAGAAAGGTTGATGATGAATGAGATTAAACTCACCTTACGAAGTTAAATTCAAAGGATAGGTTCACCATGATTATTTTATGACCTTCCTAAGGTCCAAAACCCCTACATAGTCTATACAAAGGATAGTCATAAAGCACATGCTTCTTCAAATTGGTAAAAAATTTAAGAAAAAATTAGTCTTCATGATGGATTCCTATATCTAAAATTAAGGTTTATTATGGGAATGGTGATGAAGGAGGTAAAAAGACCAAGTGAGATGGCACTTCAAACATTTTCACCTACATCCAACTAAAGACTACCTATAGTCAACAGGCTAGACAATACTATGGAAGAATCATCAAGGTTTAAGACCTTCAAAGAGGTTTTATGATAATAGGGGTTTGGAATCAAGTGAAGGGATTTATAGAATTTTTTATTTGTTTAAAAAATCTATAAAGGTCTATAGTTATCCATAAAAAACCCTACAAACATCTAAGTATAGTCAACCAAAGGGTTGTTGGAGTGGTTTGTTCATAAGTGATAATGACACAGTGACCTAAGTGTTTCAATAAATCAATGATGATTAGAATTATCATAACTCATAAAGGAGATTGATTGTTGTATATTAGTGATGTGTGATAGTCATATATCTTGAAAATGAGACCTATAGTCTTTTAAGAGCACTATTGAAATCATGTGACAAGCCATTCCCTTAAACAGACCTAAAGGAAACCAATTTAAGAAGGTTATTAGGCTTAGAAGGTGATCATAATACAAAGAGATAGATAGGGTATAAAATATGTGAAGCCTTTAAGGGTTTAATAAAATGAAGTACAACCTACAACCAACATAGAGAAGCTACAACCAAGTATATGATCATATTTAATGGTGACTTCAACAGAGTTTCTTCATGATGTAAAATTTCAAGAATAATTTGAGTTTTTAAGAAAACATAATACAAATTTTTAACACATTAAAACCTTGATTTTTGGAAAAATGCATAAAGCATCCTCAGACCTTAAACATAGTCTATACAAGCCTTAATAAAAGGTAAAACATAATCATGTTTGGAGTAAAGGAAAAGGAGGTTTTATTTCTAAGAATATGGTGACATAGAATGAGGGAGTTAGTTCTCTAAGGTGATGATTAAGGTTTTTTTCTAAAAATATCAAACCTTTTAAGGAATCTTACCTAGTTTACATACATTTATTAGTCACCATCTACAACATCTTAAGGCTAAAGGCCCATCTTCAAACTAATATGTAAGTTGAGTGCACAAAGAGTTTCATGTTTTTTTGGGATGTTTCAAATAAGACATGAGATTAGGAGATCAACATAAGGAGTAATTTAGGGTTTCCAATCACATTGGTGATAGTCAATCACCTTACAAAAGTGCACCTATAACTATACCAAGTGCATTCATGTATCCAATTTGGATAGTATATGAACATAGTGATTTAAGTTGGTTTCATGATTCAAAGTGACCTAAAGGGAGAAATAATGTTTTGAGACCATAATAAATAATAATAAAAAGAGTTTAAAAATAAATCTACATGTAGGTTTCAACCTTAAGAAGGCAACCTACAACCATCTTAACCCTATAGGACCTTCAAGTTGGCAAGAAAATGATAAGGGCTAACGGTATAACAAAAGGTTTCATGAAGTATTGATGGGTCATAAGGTAAAATCATGGTGAGGTATATCTAATAAAGAATAAAACTTTTCTAAGCACTTGTATACACTCTACCAACCCAAAACAATCAGCTATAACAAGCTTATAAATCCATAGAATTGTGCTTTCCCATATAGTCATATATAGGCAAAATGTAAAATCAAGGTCATTTATACAAGGAGAGAATGTATGATGATATTATATATAAAAAATTGACTAATTTTCATCCTCAAGACTAAATTAAATCACTATATTACTACCAACTCAACAAAGAAGGTACAATATAGGCTAATTATATGGAATGAGATTGTGTGAGTACTTAAAAAATATTGTTTGAGGGTTAACATGCCATAAAGAGCATGTGAGAGTAGTTTTTAGGTGATAATAAGGTTTTAAAATCACCAATAAAGATTATATGCCTACCAAATACCTCCATTGCTCATAATATCCACCTATAGTAGTGTATAACATAGTCATATGAGGTCTTTTAAGGAAGAATAAAGTGACATAGGTGACATAAAAGATTGAGAGATATATAATAGATGGTAAGAGGGAACTGAATAAGGTTTTATATACCTTTTAAAATACTATAAATATTTATTGAGACTCTAAGACTTAGGTAAGGTATAAAAATATAGTCACAGTCAAACACATGATCTTATCTTAAGGGAAATGACAAGTTTGGGGAATGAAAACATGGAATAAATACTTGAAAATTGGTGGAAATAATTATTATGACCACATAAAACTCATAATTCCATTGGATAGGTGTTTTTACAAGTATAAGTTCCCACTATTTTGACATAGTCATCAACATGTTCATTCATGATCACCATTAGAGTAGACATGCTTCTTGAAGATTTTAAGGTGTTTTATAAGGGTTGGATCTTAATTTAAATGTTTTAAAATAATGATTTTTTTTTAAAATATTCATAATACCTTTAAAGAGTGTTCAAACTCTAATTTATATGCAAACCATGGCCTTAAAGGATAAAATAAGCAAGCAAGCCTATAGTAAAAAAAGATATTTTTGTCCTATCAAGTAATATGAAACATATATATTGATATAGTGACATGTTAAATATCCCACAATGATGTTTCAAATTATGGATAAGAAATGGATGGGTCAATTTTAGTCTAAGTAAATTTGAATTCTACAATTTTAGACACCCATTCAAGCCACCTGATCAAATACTCATATCTTTCACCACATGAAGAGTTTGGAAAAATATATTATCATGATTTGAGGACCCATATTCATTTATAATTCATGAATAATTTATTTTAGTTTAGTGGATGTGTTTTATGAACAATCAATAAGAGCATAAGCACATCCAAAATTCATGCAAACCCTACAAGAAAATTTCTTCATGTGGCTATCTTCTCATACATTTTTCATGGGAACCCAATATTAAAAAAGAATTTTAGGGGATATGTATAATATATATTATTATAAATAAGTTTAGGTTTGGAGGTTTTTAATTTATGAACCATCATTAAGAAGGTTTAACTCCAAAACCCTCCCAAACCCTCATAATAACTAGTTTTGAGAAAAGTTGATTTATTTTCTATCCAAGCCCCATGGATAAACCTAAAACCTCATCAATAATAAATTAAACTTAGATAAGGTCCAAAAAATTATCATTTATTATACGAAATTATATATATTAGGGCATAAATTAGGTTTTTGGTAAAGAAGCACAAAAAATGAGGTAAAAATAAATTTATATGAAATAAAATTCATGGTTATTAAATAATAAAACTTGTTATTAATCCTAAAATAATAATTTTTTTATAAATATTCCTAAAATTTTCCTTGCCAACTCTTTCAATATAGCTAGTCTACAGGAAAATGAGGCATAATTGACCTAGTCAACCATGGTGACTGAGTTACAAGAGTTTCTTCATCAATAAAACTTATCTCATGATATGAGTAGCTTTTAAAATTAAAATAACAATTTTATTTTTATGTTTCATGGTTTTATTTGAGGTTATAATGGATTTTACATACAAAAATATAGCCTACTAGGCCTATTTGAACAATCAATCAAAGAGGAAATGGGTGTTAAATGAATATCAAGAAGTTCACATATAATTTACACACCAATTATATGATATTTAAATGGATTTTACATGATATACAAGTTCCATTTCATGAAAATAAAGTCTTAGTGGATTTTATCTTATCTTAAGGACTAATCACTTCAGTTGACTAGCTGACTAGCATCATGCATCTTTCATGGTTTTCATGCAAGGAAGGACTTTCACTCAAATTTAAATCACTTAATATAGATTTATACAATATATTATTTCATATATTTAATTAAAATGGAGTTTTACAAGTCAAATATGGTCCCACCTTTCCTTTCCAATGCAAAATAGAAGATCATGCAAAGACTTTCAACGTGAAGACACTTCTCGAAGACTATTGTTTATAATTGTAAAAGGATATTGACTTAAGTTAAAGTATAATTTAATTATACTTATTAATTATATGCCAAATTGGATATAACTTTTCAATTTTGTTATATATAAAGGCTTTGAATCCATTTTTCAATATGCCTCAGGCTAATATAAAGAGACTTTATAGAAATTATAACTTGCACCAAAAATTAATAAAGATAGTTTGTTTGTAGATCAATTTATGGTTTTAGTGTGTAATTTTGATTGTTTATTTGTATATAAATGTGATATATATCTCCTTTTTTAGGTCCTTTCCTCACCTACTACTAGGATTTTATCCTTTACAGGTCACTTGAAGAGTTATGAAGAGAAATTGTGTTGAATATTGTTAGTATGCAGTGTCTTTATGACCTTCATTCACACACCTTCAATCTTAAAATATTATTTCAAACCTTCATTTGAAAAACTGGTGTTTAGGAATGATCTGAGAAATTTTTATTAACAATTTTTTCTATCTTGATCCATATGTGTGACTAAGTTTCAAAGTTTACATAGGATCAATCGCTATTCAAGTGCATCACTATCATAACATAGATTTAATTTTTAGTAATCTTCCTTACTCTTTTCATCCTAACATTAGATAGGTTTATTAATTGATCCCAAATTCATATATTCAAAAGAACTAGCCTCACAACTAGAGGTTTGATCTAGATATAATTATCCCACAACGTTAGATCATTCAATGTTAGTCTAGATATGAGTCAGATCTGAGTAGTTTGAATTCAATTGGGCACTATCTGGGTTGATAACAATAATTCCATATATTTATTTTTAAAATTTAATAATTTTTTGATTGACTAACCATGTAATATTTTTCTCAAGAGAAAAAAAACATTATATTGGTGCCCATTTATACTATGGTAAATGGAAAAGTTTTTTGATTTTACCTTTTTAAATATATGTGGTGGGTAAAAATAATTAGGAGGTAACTTTATCATTTATCTATCCAATAATGTGCATAATATATCACATGGTCTATCTCAATACCAATAAAAATGAAGTGGTTTTGTTTTAGTAGAGGATAATGGTTTAATTATAGGCGGTAATCTATAAGTATGTTCATTTTTATTCAAGACCTTTAATATTTATTAGTTGGAATACACTATTGGTTTTGAGGAGGGTTTGTGAAGTGGTTTAAGACCCTTCTTAGTTTTCTTGTTTTATTTGAAAATACTATTTGTACCATGTTTTCATTTAGGTGGTGATGTAGGTAACCTAGTTTTTATTTTATAACAATGCTTTTTATCTAAAAGGAGAAAGAATACCCATATTAAATATAAATTGCACTTAAAATTTTTATGGGGTATGGTTTAAGGAATAAAATATGTATGTAATCAAAAATGGATCATGTCTATAAATAAATCCTATCTTGGAGAAGATAGAACATACCTACACTTCCAATTCAGAATACATTTGTTAAGCAAGAGCATGACCAATATGGGGATCCAATAGACTTGATTAGGGGATCACTTATAATAATACACCATATTAGGAATGGTTCTAAATCCTATAGTCTAACACAATCACATAATAGCTCTAAAAGAGTCCTAGGTTTAATGTTAACTCTATATCTAATAAACAAGAAAGTAAATCTAATCTAGTGCACACAAAATATTATATCACAAAATGAGAGGTTAATAAATAAATCAAAACATATATAATATAATCTTAATTAAGCTAGTATTAGTAAGACCCTAATACATGGAATATGAAGAGTAATATTTTTTGAGCTAAAACTTTTGATACTTTTATCTACTAAAGAGAGGATAACAAAGTTAGAATATACTTACTTTAATGTGAACCCATTGAGACTCAATCTCTCCCTTGGACAAAGTGGATTTTAAAGAGTTTTTTTTGGTTTATAAGGATAACTAAGAAAGGCCAAAGCATCTAAGACTTATCCATAAGACTAGATTTTCCATGTAGAAACCCTAAGCTAAGACTCCTCAAGTAGAATGATGGAAGAGTAAATTATAAAGAAGTGTGAGAAAGTAATAAATATTTATTGAATATTGAAATAATGATGAAATGATATTTTATTTATAGGTGGATCTCACCCTAAATCCTTCAAAATATGTTAGTTGTATGGGGTCAACCCAGTTGACCTTGTATGTTTTTGGGAGATAAATCACTAGGTTCTAAGCTAAGTTGGTTGAAGGGATGATGAAAATCTAAGTGAAAAATACCCTAAATAGTATAGGGTTGATCTAGTTAACCTTGTACAATAATTAGAGGCTGAAAATAATATAGGGTCGACCTAGTTGACCTAGTAAAACCAACTGGTGAAAGGGGATTAAGGTGAGAAAAAGAGGGATGGAAAGAGTAAAAAGACTAGAGTGTATAAGGGAGGATTAATAGCTTAGGTAATTGTTTTAGGAATTGGTTGTATTGCTAATAATGTGATAATAAGGGAGTGTTTTTTTATGAAGCACCAAATGTTTGCCCACCCCTTTCCTAGTGCACCCCTTATGGTGTGCACTCAGAGAGATTGAGTCTCAATAGGTTCTTATAAGATGTAAATCATTAGTATTTGATAAAAGGTTAAAAATATTATGTGTATACATATTTCTCACTCAAATCTCATTATGTATCACTAAGGTGTAGTAGGGAATGGTGCTTTGAGAAAGAACATAAGAACACAACATTGATGCAAAAAAAGTTGCAATATTTTAAAGAAAAAATAACTAAAACTAAATGAATGAAAATTAAATAACTAAAAAGTAAATGTAATGTGTACCTTAACTTACCTTTATCACTGAATGGTTGTCTACTATGTTGTTAGTTTTGATTATGTAGGGTGTAGAGACTACTTTCGACAAACCCAAGAATACAAAACTAAAGAGAAAAAATAAACAAACACAAGAAAAGCCAATATATTTAGTGCTATGTAGATGGGGTGTACTTGGGAAATTTGGTAAGATGAGGTGAAAATTACTATGTTATAACAAATGACCAAGTCAAATAACAAGAGTAAATTGGGTAACCAAAAAGCCAAGGCTACTAAAGACCAAAAAAATCAAACAAGATATCCTTAAGTAAGAAAGGCAAACTCATCAAGTCAAATGAAGGATACATTTAAAATAGGAAGGTAATCAAAACAAATCAATGGTAAAATAAGAAACAAAATGGTAAAATAACATTGATTAGTGAGGAGTAATAATCCTTATCTCACTCAATAATGGAGAAAGGTGCATAAAAAGAGAAAACAACATTACCAAGAGAGAAGTAACAAGCCAACCTCACTCAACAATGGAAAAAGGGTACAAACTCAGGTGTCCATAATAAAAAGATAGTAAAATAATGATAAATGGTAAAAGGAAAGTAAAGTAAGTCTATGAATTTAAATCATGGTGTAAAGAGAAATAAGTAATCCATAGTTGCTCAAACATGTTGTTTCATTCTAAGGATAGATAAAATTGAAACAAATTAATGATAGCATATTTTTAAGAGATGAAGAAGAATGAATTAAAAAAGAAGGGAAAATAGATTTGAAATCATAATTTATCTATCAAGGGGAAAATAAAATGGGTGGAGGTGATAATGAAGGAAAAACCAAGGTAGAGGAAATCTTTATCGAAGTCAAGATACTCAAATTAGGTTTATCATAACATGAGGACTTTCAACCTTAAGGAATATGAATAACTTCTCTTAGCCACACAAGTATTAGGTCAATAAATTTAGTGTGTATATATATCATCCCATGAAGGGTATATGGATGAAAATTAAAATGGACCTACCTTCCCACAAGTTGTTCCCCATTCCTCAGGACCCTTTACAAAGCCATCAGTCTACTACATAGATTGGGTACTTGCATGATAAAGTAGGTAGAACTATAGAGTTTTTTGAAATCCCATATTCCAATCTACTAGCCTACATTACCATAATGTAATTTGACTCTATATGAGGTGAAATATGTATTTTGAGCTTCAAATAGAGATAAGATATATGCTTGTAATCATGTCTTTTGGTGTAATTTGAATTTTGATATCTGTATGTTTCCTTTTATATATCATTTCATTTTGATTTAAATTATTTATATTATAAATTTCTTGATGGATTTTTCTATTCCTCCTCCTTATGGATTTGTAAAACCAAACATGGGTGATAAAGATCAATTTCATTTGAATACTTGGGACTTGCTTGCTAACAGAAAGAAATGTCAAAGAGCACAGGATCTAAGAATCTCATAAATATAGGTAAAATGAAAGTGCTATCTTAACTTCAACCTTATTTTATCCAATATGGAGTGAAATTAAGGGTAAATCAAGAGGAATGACACATGGAATAATTTGAATTACTTTAAATTAAAAAAAATGTGATAAAGGGAAAAAAGGATACAATGATAGAAAAGTGTGATTCCTTATCTTATAAATGAGGTAAATGGAGGAAAATATGCTAACATAGATTACTATCCAAATTACATCTATCAAAAGAATAAAAAAGCTAAAGTTAAGAACAATAATTAAGAACTTGTAACTATTTTAAAATACATTCTAAAGAAAATAATGACAAGATGGTAATTTTATGAAGAGGGTCGGTTCCTATTCATGGTCTTACACTACAACTTCATAAAAGAGAAACCCATGAAGGTGCCAAAAAATAAGTGAAAAATCAAGTGAGATAAGAAAATATATGGTATTTATGTGAGGAATGTTTGGTCTTATCCATGGTCTTACGAATCAACTCACAAAATAAAAACCTAAGGGGTACAAAAAAGCAAACTGGAAAACATAAGGTAGAAAAAGAATAAGTAAAAGATGGTAATTTTGTGAGTAATGTTGGGTATTATCCATGGTATTATGAATAAAATCATAAAATAAAAACCCAAGGGGTGTCAAAAAGATAAAATTCAAGAAAAGAAGGCTATGGTACTTTAAGAAACCAAAAGACCCTCAGGATCTAAGGTATGATCCATAGAAATGGTATGAACATCCCGATTAAAATAATGAATTTGGGATAAGGTTTTATGATAATTTTGGATGTGTAAGTATCTATATTTATCTTGGGCCATTATATATCTATCATCATATGTTGGATAAATTTTACATGCTTGAAAATTAGGGGGAGTTTCAAAGGGTGAAATCCTGATATTACTAAATGTATGAGGAGACATGATGAGAGGATATTTAAATAATTTGGCCACTATAAAATCATTTAAAGTGAATGCATATTTATTGAAAGAAGGCTCTTAAGAATTTCATAAAGGGGTAAAATCGATAATATCATCAATAATAGGAATAGTATGATCCCTAGGTAATAGAGAAGGAGGAAGCCATTGTAAAATGTAGAGAGATAACTTGGTAGTATTTCAAGTATGTTGCAAATCATTGGGCTCATAATCATAGGAATCCATAAGAGTAATTTGTAAATTAGGATTCATGTTGATGAAATTAGGTAAAGGAGCATTATTGATATTAGGAATAGTAGGAATATGATATTATGTTTTAGGATTAGGAAGTTGAATTTTCCATGGGTTGGGATCAGTTTCATGCTTATACCATTTTTCATTATGTAAGAATTTAATACATTAACTACCATAAGAATCAATGACCCTCATTAAATGAGTCCATGGATGACCAAGGAGTATGTTATAAGATAGGTATAAGTCAAGGACCATAAGCTTGGCTATAATAGTCTTAGGTCTAATGGTTAATATAAGAAAAATTCAACCAAGTGGTTTTTATTAGTATTATCAAAACCATGACAAGTAAGATAGGTTTTCTTGAGATGATCCTTATTATAACCAAGTTGTTGGATGAGCCATAAAGATGCTACATTAATACCAGAACCTTCATTAACTAGAAATTTTTGGATAAGAGTGGTATTAGTGGATACTTTTATGAAAAGTGGTGTATCTTCATCACAAAAGAGAATTTCATCATTTATCATGTACGAACCAAAAATATTTTTGGTAATTTAAAGTAGAAGATTTAGAACTTTGTCATTTTTGAAAAGTAGTGGTGTATTATTGATGACAAAGATTGATCATAGCTTCATGATTGAATGAATCACCAGGCATATAGGAAATAAAAAATTTAGTGATCCCTCTACAAGATTCATGATAATTCCTAATTTTGACATGGAACCAACAAAATAGATTGGGATCATACCACTTAGGAAGAACATTGGGATAGATGAAGGGTTTTGAGGGTGGTAAAAATTATTTCATTTGCTTAACTGAAAGAAGTGTATGAGAAGGTGAAGGAATATTAGTTTTGACAACTCTTGGTTTGGTTTGTGGAGTATTAATAGTGATATCATTATATTTTTGGAAATATCCTTTATGAAATTTAAGATTAGGTTTGAATTTCTTAATAATAAATTCTTGACATTTAGCTTGATGAAGAGCTTCATTAAGTGTTTGTGGGAGCAAAGGTTCAAACCTTATATTAGAGAGTGGGATTCAAAAAGGTGATAAAGATTTTGAATAATTTAACATCAATCATGTTATTGTTGGATTTATGAGCTAAATATTTCCATCTTTTGATAAAGTCATGAGCTGATTCAGTGGGAGATTGCTTAGCATTGATGAAGTGGCCAAGATAATTTTTAGGAAGATCATTGTGTTGAATTTTTTTAATCAAAGGATTAACCAAATATTCATGTTGACAAATAGAATGTTGGGGAAGTTGATTATACCATTATAATGCATCACCAATGAAATTTTTGACTAAGAGTTTAGTTGTGGCAAAGGTATTAGTTTGGATCCACTCTTTGTAAAGGTTGCCAAAGGATTTGAGAAATGAGGCATGATCTTTAGTCCCATAATATATGATATCAATGGATACAATGAAAGGAGATAAGGGTTAATTTTGAATTGTTTGAACCATCTTGTTATTCATTATGGGTTAAGGAATAACATTACTCGAGGAATCTCAAAGAGGTGGAGGAATGAAATTATGATTAGCTTGAGGATGGATAGTTAGAGGTTGATTAACCACATTGATTAACTATTGTTGAAGTTGCATCATTTAGTTGGTGTTATAATTTTGCATTATGTTCATTTTTCAGATAAATTGGGGTAAAATTTGAGGTTTATCATGATGTGGGTTGGTGTTGGTAGGATTACTCCCAAAATTGGTATTAGGGGGAGGATTACTAGATGGATTATTAGTGGGATTGTTAAGTAAACTTGTATCAATTGGTTCCACATTAGTTTGAATATTTTTAAGATGAGACTTTTATTGATAAGTAAGGAAAGGATTAGATCCATCAACTTCAACTTGAGGTGTTATTTGCACCATATTATAGTTCATGGATGAAGGAGAGGAAGAGGTTCCCTAAGAGTGATGGTGCTCTTTAGAGGAAAAAAGAGGGAGAAATGAACATCCCATATAGTATCTAAATAGATTAAAGCTATCGAAGAAGATTTTGATACGAGACTTCATTATGACTGAAGAGAGATGAATATAATGAAAAGAAGGAAAAATAGATAACTATATTGATAAATAGGGAAGGTAGAAAGTAGTATAACATTGACTGGGTTGACCTAGCACAAAAAATAGGGTATAAAAGTAGTACAAGGTCAACTGGGTTGATCTAGTATAGTAAATAGAGGTTGGAAAAGATACATGGTTGACTAGGTCAACCTAGTATAATAGATAGGGAAAATTTAATAATCCTATAATAGCTTATGAAATAAAACAAGATAAATTTTGTAAGAAATTTGAAAAGAAATATATAAAAGGAAACAAACATTAAATTGGATTAACATTGGCCAATCTAATTGAATCACACAAGAAAAAACCTTGCACTAACAATGGCTAAAGAAAGTTTTTGCAATACAAAATTAAATTGAGCAAAGAGAAAAAAATCAACTTAGAAATTAAATAGCTAACTAATTTTTCAACTTGAATGTTTATTAGATTATTAGAATATGTTTTTAAATGTGATGAAAATTTGGATGTAAGAAAGGAACTAGAATGGAAATCTAAGGATGGTTTCAGGTAGTTTGGGATAAAAGGGATTTGTAGTGGTAATGATACAAGCTTGGTATTGGGGCCTATGCACTCACTTCACACACCAAAATGATAAGGGTGTTAGTTTTTTAGCCAGAATATACAATTAACCATGTTTTATACTTGACCAAAGTATCACCTTAGCTTCCCCCTTGGTGATGAAATCCACTAGGTTGATCTTGGGTAGACAAATTTTAAAATGCGTTGTGTGTACATAAAATATAAATAGTGAAACTAAATGATTAATTTAAAACCACATAATTAAGATATGTGATTTATTCTAAGCATGCAAGCAATAAGAAAAGAAAGTGTGAATTAATTACTAACATATAATGTTAATTATAACTTTGAAACAAGGTACAATGTTGATATTGTCAAAAATGTATGCATAAAATTTAGAACAAGGTTGGTAGGGTTGAACATGTACTATAGAATCAAGGTTTGAAAATGAATAGGGTTGATAGAGTCAACCTAGTTATCCAAATTTTACACAAAACATAGATTTGGGTTGATAAGGTTGATCTAATTGATTACGTAGGGGTAATTTTAAAGACAACAAACTATAAAAGTAAAGACTATAAATAAAGAGACAGAGAGATAGAAAGGAACCTTGGTGGATCAAAGATGTAGATAATGAATATTGTTGTTCAAGAAACCTTGATATATGCTTGAAAATTCTATTAATTGGGTTGACTAGGTTGATCAAGCTTTAAAGAAACATGTTGCTAAGTGCCTAAAATGTATAGGGTCAATTGGGTTGACTTAGTAGTCTAGACTAAATGTCTAAATAGCTAAAAATATACTAGGTCAATAGGGTCAATTTAGTAGCTTGTACCTAAAATCTTGTGCATTGTTTTTAGATACCGAGTCAATAGAGTCGATCTAGTATGACAACTATTTGATAAAAATAATGATGAAATAATGAAAGAAATAAAATAAGGTGAACAAATCCTACAAGGATTAGTTCATGTTGGGTTCACCAAAATGTATGCAGTCATAAATGCATCATGTATATAAATCAATCTTGGCTCAAAAAAGATAGAGAATACCTACACTTACGATTGGGAATACATTTATTAAGTGGGAGCATGACCAATAATGGGGATCTGCTAGACATAATTAGGGGATCACTTGTCATAATACAACATGTTAAGAAGGGTTACAAAACTTATAGTCTAAAAAAATAATGTAACAACCCTAAAAGAGTCCTAATTTTAGTGTTTACTCTATATCTAATAAATAAGAAAGTAAATCTAAACTAGTACACACCAAATCTTGTGTCAAAACATGAGGTGTTAATAAAGTAATCAAAAGATGTATAAGAGAATCTCAATTTTGCTAAGTATGAGTAATACCCTAATGCATAGAATATGAAGAGTAATATTATTTGAGATAATTCTTATGCTACTTCTATCTACTAAAGAGAGGAAAACAAAGTTAGAATATACTTACCTAAATGTGAACCCATTGAGACTCAATCTCTCCCTGGAAAAAATAGGATTAACAAGAGGTTGGTGTAGTTTGTAAGGATAACTAAGAAATGCCAAAGCATCTAAGACTTATATTCAAAACTAAATTATCCAAGTAGAAACCCTAAAATAAGACTTATAAATTAGAATGGTGGAAGAGAAGATTATAAATAAGCATGAGTAAATAATAAATCTTTATTGCATACTAAAATAATGAAGAAATGATCTTGTATTTATAGGCAAATCTCACCCTGAATCCTTCTGAATATGTTAGATTTACAAGGTCAACATACTTAAACCTATATGTTTTCAAGAGATAAATCACTAGGTCCTAAGCTAGGTCAGTTGAAGGGCTGATGAAACTATATGTGAAAAATACCCTGAATAGTATAGGGTCAACCTAATCTACCGTGTATAGTCATCAAAGCCTAGTACAATCAACTGGTGAAAGTTGATTGAGGTGAGGAAAAGAGGTATGGAAAGATAAAAAAGATTGAAGGAGTGTGAAAGGTAGTAGTAATAACTTAGGGAATGGTTTTAAGATCCAGTTGGGTTGATAATAATGTGGTAATAAGGGATAATAATCCTATGAGCACTAAAGGTCTACCCACCCCTTTTCAGGTATAACCCTTAGTATGTGCACTTAGAGAGATTGAGTCTTGATGGGTTATTACAAGATTTAAAGCATTATTATTTGAGAAAAGGTTAAAAATATTATATGTATACACAAGATGTCTTTAAAAATTGACAACATAGTCTATAATGAACTCATTCTCATTTTTAGTTAATACTTGTAAATGTTTCAATGGAAAATTTGGTAAGCATATTGTTGAAAATTGGATAATAACATATCTTAAATTTTTATAATGTTTAAATAACCCAATGGGAGGATATAAAATAAATATAGAATATATTGAGCTAAATTTTTATGGAAGGCCTTCAAGAGCAAGAATCCATCCTTAGCCCAATTTTTAAAAGAATGTTTATATTATTAAAAGTGAATATTAGGATCCCCATGATCATTGAAGCATGAGAACTTAGGCATGATTAAATTATAAGGTGTTGGAATAAAAACCACTTATATGGGGGGGGGGAGTGAATCAATGTACAAACATTTCTCTCAATTTCATACATCATTTATTAAACATTCAAACTATCATAGAGATATAACAATGCATAATCAACCATGAAAATAAGTATGGAGCAGGAACATAACATATGAACATAATAAATATATGGAAAAAACTCATGGGTGATAAAACACACTAATTTACCACTTTTAATACATTAATATAATCAATGGATTGACATTTAGTGAGGCACCAACCCCATAAAGAGCACCAACCCCTCACTAGTCGAGCACCAACTCAACTTGTCCTTTAGCAAGCTATAACTTGTAAGGAGGATCCAAACCCATAAGTGAATTATAACCAACCCAAAAACTTCAAGGACACTTATAAAATATACAACTTACAATTCATCTCTCACTCATTCTTGACTAAGCACCAAATCAACCAAGACAAGCTTGATCACCTGAAGACACCTTGTTGCTCAACTAATATATGGTGACCTCTTCTTCAAATATATATCTTCTATATATAGATTAAAATATATATAAAAATAAATAATATATATATATATAATTAATATATTATGTTATCTCAATGAAAAATCAACTCACTCATCTCTTCTCAACCTTCTACCCCTCTAAAACAACCTTTGAGGCTCACTCACTCAATATGCCTCTTACTAGGCTCATTAGGTCAACTGAACTTGTAAACTACATAAAAAATTTATAATGGATATTCATTAATGATAATATGATTATTTTTTATGGTATATATAGTCTAATTTTTATTTTAAAATATCTCTTTTCTTCTCTTATGCTCTCATTTCATTAACTAGCTCAAATAGGCCTATTATGCCTTATACTTATACTTGACTCTTGATCTCACCCACCTAAGTCAGACTAAAAAATTTACACACTTGTATCACCATTTTAATATGTCAATACACATGTTTAATAATTTAAATAATCACCACATAGGTCAGCCAAACTCATTTATACCTTAATCTCTTTTTAGGCCTACTTAGAGACCTAATGCATTAGGTCTTCTCAATCACATATTACACTTGGACTATATTGGAACATATTGATCCTATTAAAATTTATTAAAAACATAAAATATACCTTAAATATACCAATTATATCATACATATAGGTTCATACCACCTTTTAGCTTATATCACTCCTTGAACCATGCCAGTAGGCCTATTTGCCATTAGGTCTGCACACACCCAAAAAGTCTATCTCACATAAATGAAGAATAAAATAAATTTTTCCAAATAAAAAAATAACATGAAAAAATAATTTATGAAATTTATTTTCATCACCATTTTCATTTGACATCACCAAATATGGTAAAATACCTTAAACACACTCTTGTAATATGACCACTCAGAACTATCTGATTACTCCAAAACCCAGTCATAAACAATTGACTCTCCATAATTACATATGGAAATATAATGAATAATAATACATTATCACGAGAATTTTATACCTCCATAAAATATTTACATGAAATTTATTCTTTAACTTTGAGAAAAACACTCCAAACACATCTCAACTAAATGACTACATAGAACTGGTAATAACCTTGTCAACATAGTCGTGATAATTGTTATCTTTAGCTCATGTAATGATAACTAAAAAAATTATAGTTCACATTATTATTTTACATATCAAATTTATATAATAATATATATATATATATATATATATATATATATATATATATATATATATATATATATATATATATATATATATATATATAAAATGGTTCTAATGTCAACCATTGGTCTTACAGACTAATTTGTTAAGCTTTTCTTTCATAGTTCAAACACAACCAAACAAGCCAATTTAGATTCCATATTATAACCTATTAGAGTGACTAAAAACATTACATAAGTAATTTGAATGTAAAATAGGTATTAAATAAAACATAATATTAATTATTTTGAATATATAAGTTCAAATATCCTTTAACTCATCATTCTCACTTAATTAGAACTGTCATTCTGTCTTAAGAACTAGTCATGGTGAACATGACTTAGAGGACCTATATAATAACTAAAATGAAATTATATTTAATTTATGTGATATTTAAAAATTATTATAACATATTAAAACATAAATATATAGATTTATAATGGCAAATTAGGAACATATAGACTAATATATGAACCCTACTCCTTCACTGTCACATCTTCTCTAGACAGGCCATATTGTGAACACCATTTGCAAAATTTTTAATGAATACATAACATATAATTTTTTTTTATATGAGGTATAAATATTTAATAAAATAATAATAAATTTTATCTATTCCTAATCCATTTCAAGATATCCCTAAACTCATTCTCACTTTGACTAAAGTTTTTCCCTAGTTTCATCATTAGCTTAGTTTCATGATAGGTCAACTTGAGTAACCAAAAATTTGAAATAGAGGCTATAAATTGAAAAAATAAAATTATTAACATAAAGAATAAATATTTATATTATCCATTCATCCATTTTCATACTTATTCTAATGTAAATTTTATCTTTTATTTCAACTTCTTTAGAAACACGAATTTTACTATAGGTTCCACTCACTTTTATGACAATCCACTACCACCTAGAGATGATTGAGGGATTAATATACCAAATAAAATAATAAAAATAGACTTATAAATATATTATATTACATTTCAAACAATATATTCCTTATCAATTCATTAATATGGTCTAAGGAAGGTTTTGGACCTATTCTGGTGTTAACGATTATTTATACAATATTACCCCTCAAATGCTAAACTAATACCTAGAGATATTATCCATGACCCTTCCCCATATCTCATAAAATTATCATGAAACCATGAAAAGTATAAACATGTAAACAAACATAAAAATTACCTTTATGGGTCCTCATCTCTTCATTACTATTTCCTGAAGTAAAATTTTGACAACCTTTAGCACATCACTGCACAGAGGACCAACTTTGGAAGCTCATAACATGAGCTATAGAATACATCAAGCTAAAAAATTTGTAGGGAAGGATATTAAAACTAATAAAAACATCTCAATATATCAATTTTACCAAGTTTGACTTCTCAAGTATATATAATAAATACACAACCATTATGACATGGCCATACCTCCATGACATCTAATGACATTCTGGCTCCTCTTAGCTAGATTAGTGCATTTTATTCACTCCAAGAGATCATGTGAAACACTAGAACATAAACAAAGCATCTATTTCACCCTCATAAAATTCTATATGATCTCAAAGTCCTACACTCTTGCCATAACATTGTCCAACAAGACTCTATGCTCATATACAAGCATTTAATCACCTTTATACTTATGCATATTTACTTGCTCCATAAGCACTCTTGTAGACATTAAAACATCTTGAAGAAATTATTATTAAAATTATCTCTTTATATAATGAGACTGATGTAAACACATTATTTTCAAGTAACTCCTACCAATAATCAACAACCATCCACCAAGATTTCTTCTTGCACAAGTTGATAAAAGAATTGATCTTACAACTCGCCTTCATAAGCCTAGCCATTTTGTTCTTATAAGATAACCTTTAAGATGTAAAAAATTCATCAAAGGATATGATTTTATACCAATATTTTTAATAAAAGCCACTAAGGGTGAATTAGCGTAAAAAATTTTCTCTCATTTCCATACATCATTCATTAAACATTCAAACTAACATAGAGATATAACAATGCATAATCAACCATGTAGACAAGTAAAAAGTATGAACATAACATATGAAAACAAGATATATGTGGGAAAACATCATGGGGGATAAAACCCATTGATACACCAATTGGAATATACTCATATAATAAATGGATCAACCTTTAGTGAGGCACCAACCCCTCATTAGTCAAGCACCAACTCAACTAGTCCTTTAGCAAGCTCTAAATTTTAATGAGGATCCAACCCCATAAGTGGCTTGGAGCGAAAAAAAAATTCAAGGAAATTTCTTAAATATCCAACCTATAATTCATCTACCATTCCTTCTTGACTAAGCACCAACTAAGCCAAGACAAGCTTGATCACCTCAAAACACCTTGTTCCTTAACCAATAGATGATGACCTATTTTTTAGCTCTATATCTTATCTATATAGATTATAATATTTTTCATAAATTAGGAATGAATATATTATGGTATCTCAATATAAAATCAAATCATTTATCTCTTCTCAACCTTTTACCCCTTTCAAATAGTTTTCTAGGCTCACTCACTCAATATGCCTCTTACTAGGCTCATTAGGTCAACTGACCTTGTCAACTACATGAAACAATTATGATGGATGTTAATTAATGATAATATAATTAATTTTTATTTTATAAATAACCTAATTATTATCTTTAAATATCTTTTTTCTTCACTTATGCTCTCTTTTCATTAACTATCTCAAATAGGCCTATTATGCCTTATACTTATACTCGACTCTTGATATCATACACCTAGGTGAAAAAAACATTTAAAATTTTTTATATCCATTTTAATAATTGAATACACATGTTTCATAATTAAAATACTCAAAAAATATGTTGTCTAAGATCATTTAGACCTTAATCTCTTCTTAGGCCTACTTAGATACCTGATGCATTAGGTCTTCTCAATCACACATTACACTTAGACCATCTTGGAACATATTGAGGCTATTAAAATTTAAGAAACACATAAAATATATATTAAATATACCAATAATATCATTCATATATGTCTATACCACCTTTTATCTTATCTTAATCCTTGAACCACACCATTAGGCCTACTTGCCATTAGGTCTACACATACCCAAAAATTCTATCTCATATAACTGAAGCATACACTCAAATTTGAAAAATAAACTAATAAAAAAATAATATTAAAATAACATTTATTACCTCAAGTTCATCACCATATTCATTTGACATCATCAAATAGGGAAAAATACCTCAAAGACACTCTTGCAATATGACAACTGAGAACTATCTAACTACTCCAAAACCTAGTCATCAACAATTAAATATTCACAATATAATAGGGAATTATAATGAATAATAATACATTATAATTAAAATTTTAGACCTAAATAACATGTTTACATCTAATTTATTATTTAATTCTGAGCAAAACACTCCAAACACATCTTAGTTAGATGACTACATAGAACTACCAATAAGCCTGTCAACATAGTCATGATAAGAGTTATCTTTATATCTTGTAATGATACTTAAAAAACTTATAATTCACATAAAATTTTCATTTTTTTATTATAAATCATAATAAAATTGATATATTAATGCTTTTGGTTTCAACCATTGGTCTTACAAACCAATTTATTAAGCTTTTCTTTCATAGTTCAAACACAACTAGACAAGTCAATTTAGCTTCCATATTACAACCTATTAAAGTGACTCAAATCCTTAAATAAATAATTTATAGGTAAAATAGGTATTAAAAAACAACATAATATTCATTTTATTCTACAACTAAGTGAAAATTTCCTTCAACTCATCATTCTCACTTACTCAAAACTATCATTCTGTCTTAAAAACCAGTCATGGTGAACATGACTTAGAACACTTTTATAATCACTTCCATGAAATTATAATGAATTTATATGATATTTAAGAATCATTATATCATCTTAAAACACATTTATATATATTTATAATTTTAAATTAATAATATATAGACCAATATATGAACCCTATTCCTTCAGTGTCACATCTTCTCTAGATAGGCCATCTTATGAACACCATTTACAACATTTTCAATGAATTCCATAAAATATGACAAAAATTTACATGAATTATATATATTTAAAAAAAATATCAAAAAATTATATTCATTCCTTATCCATTACAATAGATACATAAACTCATTCTCACTCTACTGGATTTTCCCACTTGTTTCACCATTAGCCCAGTTTAAGGATAGGTCAACTTGAGTCACCAAAAAGTTGAAAAAAGGATGAAACTTGTCCAAACAACACTATTAACATAAATAATGAGTCTCTATATTCTACATTCATCCATTTTCATACTTTTTTTAATGAAAATTTTATCTTTTATATCAACTTCTTTAGAAACAAGCATTTTCTTATAGGTTCCACTCATAGTCATATATAAAATAAAATCATAAAACTATCCTTAAAAATCCATTTTGGGCCATTTAAAACAAAAAATTTCTTATCAAGTAATTAAGAAGGTTTAAGGAGGGTTTTAGACCTATTATGGTGTTAACAATTATTCATATAGTATTTCCCATATCTCCTCAAAGGATAAAGACACCATGAAAAGTACACACATGTCAACAAGCATCAAAATTTTTTTCTTGGGTACTCATCTCTTCATTATACATACACAAGATAACTTCAAACTCATTTTATTTCTTTCTCCTTTAACTTAGGATCTAAAACTTCAGGATCACTCTTGAAACAACCTATTAAACCTCTATCAAAACTCAAATGAGATTTAGTACCTTGGAAACTGACTTTGACCCCTCATTAAGCCACATTAGGTCTCTTTACATGCTAGACCTAGAATTATTAGTTATGCTTAGACCTTGTACATACTTTGTAATACTCTTATACTACTCTCAATACCTCATAAACATGTCATATGACCTCATACGATGCTTACATAAGCTCAAAAGACTTTAAACCTAATCATGACACCTCATTATACCATCTAGGGTCTTAAGACTAGGTCCATGAGAAGACCACCAATGAAGGACTTACCCATTTAGCTCACTTTGAGAGTCATATGACTAACTCAAAACCTCTTTCAAATTCTCTAATACTTAGTTTCATATATTAAAGTCCATACACATCCATATCATCATCATCATACATCTTCAAGACATGTCCATGCTTAAGAATAGGTCCATTCACATAGACCTACTAGGCACCATACCACTTTGAGACTTTATTATCATTGTAAATGCATTTTAAGACTAATTCTCATGTCAAAAACCCTCATACAATTATTATTTTCTACTACACATCTTCTCAAGTCTCAGATCACTCACTTCACTACGCTTCACTATACATTCCTTTACCAAGAGAAGGCTAAGTTTCTCAAAACACCATGTATCATCACAATATCACTTTTGGGACATTAGTGACACTTAATTTACCTTTGAAATCAATTAAAACATTAATTATAGAAACACACCAATATAAACATACCTCAATAGAAGGGTAAAGAAACTCAAACATATCTTAATTAAGAGATTTTTCTTTTAACACATTCTACTAAAAGGTAGCCTCATGAGATAAAAATTACAACTTAATGGTATTAAATTATTGTTGAAGATCTCATATGGTAATTATGATGGATAACATATCACAAGGAGAGAGTGGTGAATAATTTTAAAATTTACTTAGACGTTGTAAACTAACATTCATATAAAACTCAGGAATGATATATTCTTGACCACATTTTAAAAGAGGATCATCACATGGTTACATAATTTTGGTAATGGAGTACCCATGGATAAAGAGACACTTATATAATTTTAGATTACATGAAGTTTGATATCATCATCATTACAAGGTGATATGTTATTTTAAGTTGTTTGATATATAATAGGAGTAGGGGATGGAAATTCATTTGTAAACACATGATCTTTTTTAGTAGAAACGCAAAGGAGGGAGGAAAATAAACATTTTATATTTCATTTTCAACACTAGGAGAGGGAATTGTATGCAATGATAAATTCATCACGTCTATAAATCAATCTTGGCTCATAGAAGATAAAGCATACCTACACTTACAATTGGGAATACATTTATTAAGCGGTGGCATGACCAATATGGGGATCTATGAGACCCAATTAGGGGATCACTTGTCACAATGCACCATGTTAGGAAGGGTTACAAAACCTATAGTCTAACTTAATCATGTAACAACCATAAAATATTCCTAGGTTTAATGTTCACTCTATTTGAATAAACAAGAAATTAAATATAATCTAGTGCACACCAAAGCTTGTGGAACAAAGTGGGGGTTAAAAACCAAATAAACTAAACTAAAAATTCATAGAAAACATATACTCACATCAATGTATATGGAACCATAATTCATGGGAGCGAAGCACAACTACATTATATATCTACTCTTATAAAGGAGAAATAAAGATAGGAATACTTACCTTGAAGATGAACCCTCCAAGCCTTAATCTCTCCCTTGGCTAAGGTGCTTCATAAGATATTGTTGTGGCATGTAAGGATAACAAAGACAAATCATCTCTAGGATACACAAACTATCTATGCATCCAAAAGACTTTTGCAGAAGATAAGATTTGTATCTCCAAAGAAAGTATGAAACCCTAAGATTTATTCCTTGAGTAGAATGGTCAAAAGCAAATGTTCATTTTCACTTATTCTTATTCACTTCTCTTCTTAAAAATGAATAGAAATGAACTTGTATATCTAGGTGGATCTTTCCCTAAATCCTTCCAAAAATGTTGGTTATACAAGGTTGATCCAGTTGACCTAGTATAGTCAACTAATGAAAGGGGATCAAGGCAAGATCAAGGAGGATAAATCATGGTAAAGGATTTAAATGGGTAAGGCTGAGAAGAATAATCTTATGATAAATTGTTTTAGGATATGAGTTTTTATATGGAAAGTGGGAAAAGGGACAACAATCTTATGAAGCACCCATGCTCTACCCACTCCTTTCTCGGTGTACCCCTTAAGGCATGAACTTAGAGAGATTGAGACTCGATGGGCTATTAAAAGATAAAAGGTGTTAGTAATTGATAAAAGTTTGAAAATATTATGTGTATACACAATCCCCACATGAATATCATCTCATGTCATGTAAGTACAGCATGAGAAGGTGCTTTGGGAAATAGAACATGATAACATACAATGTTGATGCTAAGTAAAGTGTATTAAGGAGAAAATAAGATAAATGAAAGGAGAGAATTGAAAAACACATACCTTTGCTTACCTTAATTTTTTAGATAAATAAATAGACTGCAAGATATGTAAAGGTGTCTAATGTGAGTAACACTAGGCAAACTTGTATAAGTTAGTGTAAAAAACACCAAAAATCATTTTTTTGGGAATATAGGCATATAATAGTGAAAAATATTCTCTACATTATCATGAATCCAATGAATTTTACAATTTTAAAAATGGATGAATAGAAACAAAGATATAGGCAAAGAAAGAATCTATAGGAAAATATTTAAAGATTTTGAATTTTGAAAATGTGTTTTTAAATAAGGGGAAAGAGAAGTCATTTGGTTATTTTGACTTGTGAAAGAGAGAAAAAAGAGATCTAGAGACAAAATAAGCTAGGATGGTGAGGAGATGATAAGATAGATGAGGAGGGGCTCCAGGAGTGGCAATGAGTTCACTAAAACTATGCAACTATGAATCTTAATATAGTTTTTGAGTATATTGTTTAATTAAGTGTATTTTTAGAAAAAATAATTTCTAGAATTTCTAGATTTTTAAATGAAGAAAAATTAGATTTTATAGGTAGGAAAAAAAATGGGTTTGAAGGAATTAGGAATAAAATTTCAATAAGGAAGCTTTTTAAGAAAATTCAAGGGGTTGGTAGCTAAAAACAACTGGGTCGACCTAGTAGGCTGAAAATAGGCAACATCCAAATTGCCAACCTAGTAGGTGTATATAAACCCTATACATTTTATAGACTACCGACCTAGTATAGTTTGCCAACTGATCCAAAAAATTTAGAATGATAATACAGTACTAGGGAGGGGAAAATCAGAGAATAGACTTAGATTTTTAAGTCAACTAGGCTAAAAATACAGAAATTTTGATCAAACTAGTTTGACCAAAGAACCAAAATTATACAAAAATATGTGTAAAAGGCTAAAAGAAGGTTGTTATGATCCTGGTGGGTGGATTCACTAATAGTTTGGGCTTTTGGTGTAGCAGTTCATTATATTTGGTATCAGAGTAACCACCCGTGTTCTAGTCACAGAGCGGGTGGGTTACACTGGCATTAGTGTTCATCTGGGGCTCATACACATAGTGGATCTCATGTACATGCACAAAGCCAGCCTAGAGTCTGGGCTTTAAAAGTGTGGTGGGATGTTATGATCCTAGTGGATGGATTCATTAACAGTATGGGCTTTTGGTATAGTGGTTCATTACAAAGGCTAGAATGGACTGTAATGACCAATTAAGGGAAGAAAGTATTGAATAAGCTAAAAATAGGTAAAAATGAATTAAATTAAATTAATTTATACTTTTTTTAAATTAAAATTGTAAAAATAATGTATTTTGACTATACATGACATGGAGGATCTAATATATCTTTTGTTGTTTTTTAGTTTTAGGGAAAAACTAGGTTCTAGAGATTGGTAGATGTGTTTTGGCTACTAGATCTACTAGAGTGTCTAACCATAGGTGATAGATCTAGGATAACAGTTGTAGGCCTAAGAGGGATAGTTGACATGTGTAGGATTCCCTTGAGCATGGATCTTTTAGTCATGTTCCTTAGATGTTGGGAATGATTGACTAATACCTTTAGATTGGAGGTGGATGGGGATGTGGTAGAGGTATGTATCACTTTGTAGGATGTGTATACCATCTTAGGGATACTGGTAGTAAGAGAACTAGTGACTATAGGCATACCAAATAGCTTAGAGGAGAGGAGAGCCTTAGCCATGTGGACTATAGGCTTAGATA
Organism: Torreya grandis; assembly: GCA_037957365.1. Classification (NCBI taxonomy): domain Eukaryota; kingdom Viridiplantae; phylum Streptophyta; class Pinopsida; order Cupressales; family Taxaceae; genus Torreya; species Torreya grandis. The sequence continues at coordinate 1,513,984 of JARHVA010002965.1, read as the reverse complement.
TGATATTAATAGGTAGGTGAGTAACTATGTTTGATTTATATGCATCATAAATTCTAAATATCTAGAAGACTATGATTGGACTTATGACATAGTGAGTGCTATGTCACAAGCTAGATGGTAAGGTACCATTGTTTATGATAGCCTTAAGTAAAATGATTCTAGAGGAGGGAGTACTATATGATCTCATCTCTATCATCTAGTTCAAGCTCATATAAGATTTGTATGAGGTGTTATTTATAGGGTAGAAGTCAATAGGATCAATCATATTATTGATGGCTTGGATATATGAGAGGTTTCCCATGTATGGGTCAACTGGGTTACCCTATGCCTAGAAGGTTGTGATATGACTTGTGACATAGTGAGTGCTATGTCATAAATTAGATGGTAAGGTACCACTATTCATGGTAGCCTTGAGTAGGATGATTCTAGAGGAGGGAGTACTATATTGTCTCATCTTTGTTATCTATGTCTAGTTCATATAAGATCTATATGAGGTACTATTTAGAGGGTAGAAGTCAATAGGATCAATCATATTACTTATGTGTTGGATATAGGAGAGGTTTCCCATGTATCAATTAGTTGGGTTGCCTTATGTGGTTGATGATAGGTCACCTTGAGTGTGGAGATAGAGAAAGGAATAGGTGTCATAGGCCATGACCCACATGCTAGTGTTATAGATGGTGAGATGTACATACAAAGTATGGTAGCCATATGGGCACATAGTGACTACATGGTTGAGTTGATACATAGTTAAACTAGCTCAAATGAGGATAGAGGTGATTGGACACTATACTTAGTGGTTAAAGCCACATATGGTGGCATGTATGCTAGTATATATGGACCTACCTCATCCATCAATATTAATATTGATGCCCAAGTAGTGGGCTTGACATGTGAGAGAGCCATGAGGGTGGAGGGGACTAAGGCCACTAGTGATGATGTTGACACTTAGACCATGTCATTGTGATCATAGAATGGGTGAGCATGATAGGTAGTAGAGCAAGAGGAGAGGGGTGCAGAGGTAGTGGTACTAGAGATACCACCACCAACTCTATAGTGAGATGAGATAAAACCATTGAGGAAATAACATTGATAGAGGCAAGAGGAGCAAGAGAGAGTGGAGACTATCACCATCCTTAATGACCCAATAAATAATCTAGAAGAGAGATGAATGATAGAGAGGCCACTTAGTTATAGGTTATGGTAGATGTGTGCCATGACAACTAAATTTGAGTTGAGGAGGTGACCGACATAAGAGGTGCTAGTAAGCCATGTGGATGGAGAGACTGTGCTAGGTAGTCACACAGATGGTAAGACCATAGTGGCCAAGACAGGTAATAAAGATGATTAAATTATTGCTTAAGTTTTTATTTTGAAATAGAGATTATATATATATATATATATATATATATATATATATATATATATATATATATATATATATATATATATATATATTATGAGATATAATAGTGATCTAATATCTATCTCGGTGTGAGTTTGTAGGAATAGTTGAGGATGAGTAAATATGGGGGGTCCCTTATAAGGGGAACACTCCATGATGTCTTGGATGAGACTCTGCAACTGTATGACCCTATTGCATTAGATGACCCTAGTGTACCATCTTCCCTAGCTTAGGTGAGCTAGTTTATATTAGTAGGGGAGGAAACAAGGAAAATATGAGCACAAAGAGAGAGGATGTATTCACCAATAGATATGGGTGTAGGTGATATATAGGCATGGTAAGCCCTGATAAAGGAGAGAGATTCACATCTAGCTATAGTGATGTAGATGACATAGGTATATAGGATAATGCAGACCTAGTTAGCATAGGCACAAGTGTAGATAGTGCACCTATAGGTACAAGTAGAGGGATTGAGATCTTAGATGGCCTCTTTATAGTGTACTATTTGAAATAGTTAGATCAAGGCCTTAGTAATAAATGTGGCTAGGCCATGAAATATATAAGATGGAGCCCAACCATAAAGCTGGAGCATTATATATATGGTTTTACTTGTTGTAACAAAACTCATGAGATGTATATACATGATGTATTATTTTGGCATATTGATGTTGATTTTGTATGTTTTTATTATGGTTGTGGTTGTGGATGCTTTGAATATATTTATTTCTAGTACATATATTTAGCTATGTGTTGTATATGCTATAGGAAACATATGAGATGTGGTTTCTTTTATAGCATTATGTAGAATACATGCATGGTTAAAAAGAAATAGGTAAAAAAGACTTGGTATAATATAATCAATAAAACATGTACTAAACACTATTTAAAGTTGGGAAATGTTTAATAACAATAAAATGACTAAGTATAAATAACCAAGGGATGGTAAAAAATATGGTAAAAAAATGAATTTGTTTTTAAACCAAAGTGAAATATTTTTTCACCAAATTAAAACAAGTAAAATCATACTAAATTACATTAGGAAGAATGAAAATAATGTAATAAAATAGAAGGTATGAAAAAGGGCACAAATGTTATAAAATAAATAAATTAATTCAATCAATCATACTATATCATGTTGGGAAGTATAAGAGAAAAACAAAATTTGTAAAAAAGTGGTCTTAAATTTATCACACTAATTCAAGCTGAGAAGTATGAAAAATTCAAGAAATGGTTGTATCCTTACATGCACTCAGAAAATAAAAGTGAAAGAGAAATAAAAAAAGCATAAAACATACTAAATAAAGATGGGAAGCATATCAATGACGTGGAACTTCATAATCATTCACATCTTATCTTGTATTTGACACATAATTTTGTTTGTGACTTGTATTATTGGAAAATTTTGTGAGGAATGTCGGGTCCTATCTATGTTCTTACACTAAAAATCACAAAGAGAATACCACTAGGGTGGAAAAATCAAGACAAATTGGGTAAAAAAGGATGTGGGTAATAAGAATGAAAAAGGTGGTAATTTTTGAGGAATGCCAGGTCTTATTTGTGGTCTTATAATGCAACTCACAAATGAAATCTTAAGGGGAGTGATCAGTAGACAAAAAAATATTTATCAAGAGGAAATATGAGGGGTATAGGGAATGAAAAAGGGAGTGTAAAAAGAAATATTTAGGCATCTTATGAGAAGACCTTAGGATACAAGAGACATACTAAGGACATGAGAATTCACTAAGGGACTAATGACCATCAATGTACAAAGTAAACCTATTCATTATAGACACAAATATTTATAGGAAGATAAGAATGATACTAAGGTCAACTCATGAAGGTATATTGGTATAAGAAAAGGTGAAATGGACTGCCTTTCCATGATGTGTTCCTCATTCTTTAGGACCCCTTATAGAGCCATCGATCTACTATGAAGATTAGGTACTTGCGTGAGAAAGTAGGTAGAACTAAAATATTTTTTCACTCTCCTTTTCTAATCTATTGGCCTACCATACCCTAAAGGACCTTAGATCTATCATGAGGACAACTATGTATTTTGAGCTTCGACTAGAAGGAGTTGTGATTTGAATCATGTCTTTTATTATGATTTGACTTTGAATATTTTTGCCTTTTATATCATTGCCTTTTGAAAAATGATTGGCTTTTAACTTTTTATGGATTTTTAAGATTCCTCCTCCATATGGATTTGGAATGACCAATCATGAGAGATGTAGTGATACACACAAATGAGATTTAGGTTAAGGATAAAGGAAGCTAATTAACCAAAGACAAAAACTGACTAGGATACTTAAGATTAATAATGAATGAGCATGTGATCTTAAGTCTCAACCATGTATATGCTTAGTTTGAAAAAAAAGAAGGGAAAAAGGAGATCCAAAGTGGACAAGTGAAATGAAAGTATAATGAGATGCATTATTTTCTAACTGATCACATGGTAAAATAAGACAAGGACCAAAAAGAATAGGGTTGGTATAACCAAGTCATAATGATAATTATTTCTGAAAAATAGAGATAAGAAAACAAACAATCATGAAGACACAAGAAGGGAGTTTTTATAAAAACTAAAGAAAGAAAGAGAAGACAATTATAAATAAATACAATCATATGAAAATATAAATGACAATATAAGCAAGATATAATAACAAAGGTAAAGAATCACTATATAATAAAAATATGAGTTTGACATAGTATCAAATGATATAATAGATAGATAAAAATAAAATTGGATCACACATATAATAAATATGTAAATTTAATATCACCATGAATGTGTTCATAATTAATAATAAATCTACCCACACACATTATCTAAGACATTGGATAAATCTCTTTAATGTTAGACATGAACTGATGCTAATGTCTCATTAATCTTGAAAGGAAATTGGGAAAATACTTCTCTTACAATCTCCTCCATATAAAAATTAGGAATACTTGATGGATCATGCTAAGGAGGGAAATACGAAAAGGGATAATTGAGATGATACATGGGATCAAACTCTATGGGAGATTCAATAATCACTGGTGGATATGGATATTGGTGAGGGAAGGTCCACAGGTGAAGGAAGAATCCATAGGTGAGGGAAGGTCTATAGGTGAAGTAATCATGGGGGAAGGTACATAAGGCGATGAAGGGACCATATGAGGGGATGGAACCACTAGAGGTGGATTCATGGGAGAAGGATGAACCTTCTTATGGGAATGACCTATGGGAAGAATAGAAAAAGGTCCAAGAATAACTATAAGGTGATCCTTAAGGTGTTGTTTAAGGATGTAATAATAATTAGTGTGATGGGTGTCACACTAGTGCCATAGACAATATACCTCACCATACTTATGTATATATTTAGGTATAACCTTCGATAGAGGCATGGGTTTATCTAAATAAAGAGAAGAAGGATGTAAAGTATCAATATATTGTCATAGCTTATGATAATGGGTAGAAGAATGATTATCTATCCCATGGAAGCAATAGATACACTTGTGAGTGGTATTAGGAAAACCACTCATAGAAGGAGGTATAATAGGAGTGGAAGAAGCTAGAGAGGACTCATCAACCCATTTGGTGGGAAATAGAGCCATCTTAGGTAAGGAAAGCAAACCATCACTAAGGGAAGGTGGTGATGGATGAAGAATGGATCTAGGATCCATATAAAGAGAAATGGGATGAGAAATAGGGGTAGACTCAATAACAACAAGAGTAGGAATAAGCTCAACTATAGTAGGAGAAATAATGGGATCAACTATAACAAGAGTAGGAATGGGCTCTAATAAGGGAATACTAAGGGAGGAATGGGATATATAAAAGGTATAAGGAGGGTAATACTAATATTGAAAGTTATAAGGGCTATATTAAAATTTAAGAGGTTAGGAAGAATGTTACCAATGAGTTATGGATGTTCATTGTAATCTCAGTTTAAATTAATGGGAAAATTAAGACACTAAGAATCATGGAATAAAACATTGGGCAAAGGCTCAAGAGTAGGAATCTTGAGGATGCCACAGTCTTGGAATTATTCAAAATTACAAGGGTTAGTATCACCTTGAATCCTATAAATGGATCCATTATGAGGGAATTTAATGCATTGGCAAGTGGAAGAAGCAACATATCTCATATGGTGGGTCCATGACCTACCAAGAAAGATGTTATAAGAAAGGGAAAAGTTAAAAATTATCACCTTCACATGAATGGTGATAGGTGGGAAAATAATGGGAAGCCACACACGAACTAGAGGAGTAATTTTATTTTTGTCATATCTTGGCAAGTACTGCATGTAGACTTGAGATTACATTATGAATATCCAAGGGTCTTAATTAATTTAAGAGAGGAAATGTATGTGTTAGAACCCTCATTAATAAATGCATGCTTAAATTGGATATTTACTATTTAAACACTAATGAATAAAGGAGGATCATACACATAAATAATATTCTCATTGGGAATCATATAATCTAAAGGAAAATTTAAGGAAAGGGAAGTATCCATAGTTTCATCAACATTGATAGACATCTCTTCACATTGTTGTAATATACTATCCTCAGATCTAGATAAGGCTACCTCCTATCCTATTAGGGGAGGATGAGGGACATTAATATTGAATAATAGTTACATAAGATGGTTTTTATGACATGGATAATTCATCATAAGCTCAAGGAATGGAATATAGGATGGGAGGTTAGTGTGTTTTGTAATGGAATCCCCTTATTTAGGTTGTAACTATTTCATCTACCATTTATGTAGTCTACCCCATGTTTATTGATACATGATCAAATATATGATCCCCTTATTGAAGGTTTATGCACATGATGTAAGCTAGTGCCTTACCCATGTTCCCTTGCTATTTAATTTGAGATTCTAATGATGTTATGGTAGGCATGTTATACTGATTCATTTGGGACCCTTGTGGTGGAGGAGGCATTATGTCATGGGCTTGGAATGAAGGAGCATGATGCCAACTAGGATATTGATATATTTCTCCAGTTGTATCCCTCATTAGACTTCTCCCATAATTACCATTGACCCTCTTGAGAAAGGTTTTTTTGTGTGGCGACCAAGTCTCTTGAGCTACGTACACTATGGGATTATAGCCATTATGAGATATAAATTTAGTAATTTGGCCTTGGGTTTGTTTCTTTGATGGATAAGGGGGTCTATTTTAGGATTGAGTAGAATATTGGGATTGGAAAGGACCTTGGTATGGTCTATATGAATTCTATTATTGTATCTCTATAGCTAATAGTTTTTTATTTTGTGCTTTCTACAAGATTTCAATATTGTCAAATTTATCCACTTAAATATCATTAGGTTGAGCTTGTTTGATTGGAGTGGGCAATGGAGAAATTATAGGTGGGTTTGGTTGAAGCTCAATTAAAAGTGGCATAAGAGGTCTTGACATAAGTTTACCCACTTGTATCAAACATATTTTTGCCCTTATAGATATTTCATAAACCTTAGGCAGAGTTATCTTACCCATAGATTGGATCATGACTACAATGTCTAAATTCAATGCTCTCAAATAGTAAAGAAAATCATAATTGTGTATGGGATTAATGATGATAGGGATCATATCCCAAGTTTTTTGGAATCTATAGTTGAAAACAAACCATATATTCTTTGGATGCCTTTTTGATTGAGGTGAGTTATTTAACAAATGATACATGGTCACTTCTATCCTCAAAATGCTTACATAGGCACTCACCAAACTCATCATAGCTATTTATTGAGGTAGGAGATATACCCATATACCATTTTAGGGTTTTTCCTTTCAAATATTTGGCTAGTAGTCTCATGGCTATATTCTCTTGCATAATGTTATGCACTGATCAAAGGTTTGCAATGTCAACTATGTGCTCTACAAGAGTGGTAGAGTTTTCTACTATAAAGTATGGTAGAATATTATAAGAGGAATTAGATATACCATCATGTTGCTAAATATTAAGAGGGATACCAACATTGAAGGATAAAAAAGCTTGCAACATAGGCCTTACCATCTGCATTTACTTTGGTGGACTTTTAGTGGATTGAGTATGATTATAATTTATAGATTTTGGAGATGTGGGAGAATCAGGGGGTGTTAGGTTTGGGTTTTAAATAGGTACACTCTTCTTCCTTGAAATATCTAAATTCAATTTAATGAATTGAACTTGCTTACCTTTTGAAGTAGAGCTGGTGGAGATTTGGTGCATGAATTTATCCTCCAATCTACTAATGACTACTCCAATACTTTCAAATGTCCTTTCATATTATAAAGATATCCAAATATGATGTCTAAATGCCTTGATTGAGGTCCCACTAGGCATGGTAAAAATATTGGAGACTTAGGCTATACCCTAGCTAAGCAAAGGATTATTCAGGGCCTCTTGCTCAAACCTAGTCCAACATGGGAATGACCTTAGGCCATGGGTCACCTAATCTTGGGTCAGATCTCTAGGATTTTTAATGAGAATAGATCCTCAAATATGATCATTTAAATCTCTCTTCTTAAAACTTAATCTAATGGGATGAAAAGGGGATAAAATATGTGAATGAAAACTTACTTTAAGTGTGGTGATACACCAAATGTTCAATGATCCACTCTCAACTTGGACACTTTCATGACTATTAATGAATCTAATGGGGATAAAGATTGATCAGATTCTATGATAGGGTTACAAACATGATTATTTGGTATGAATGTTAAAAATAGACCTACAACTTGAAGGACAAAAAGAGATGGGTCTATATAAGACACTATTGACTTATGACACTTCAAGAGAAGCCCCACTAGATAACACTTCAAAAAACCTAAAATAAACTAAAAGTCTTAAAGTAAGGTACATGAAGGACCTAAAGATGATGAATAAACAACATAAATTCTATACATAAAACTTCAATAAAGTAAACTTAGCATTAAAATAGAATATTAAATTATCTTATATTGCTTCAAAGAGTTTATAAAATGATTTTAGCAGAGGTTTGTTATACCTAGTCGAGGGATGATAATCAAGAGCTCAATGCCTACATTTATACGAAGAAAAGAAATCCATAAATGGAAAAGTTTGGTTATAAAGGGGTTATTAATGAGCTTAAATCCATTTATAATAGAAAGAAATTAAAACCACCATGTGTTTATGCTCCTTAAAAACTCTTAATTGATCATGCCACCTCAAAAAATAGTTGTAACAATCACACCATTCCTTCTCCCACTTCTCCTTGCATTGATGCTATTTTAATAGGTCTAAACTAATTATTATCCTCCTCAAAATACACTCTTTACTAAAATATTTATCACATGATATATTTTGGACACATGTCATCATCTCATTTACTCCTAGAAGTTTGATTTCAATATTGGCCATTGATCGTTGAATTAGGCTTCATAAATTGATACATTTGTTGCCACCATGTGATCTTTATGGATTTAATATTATATTCATTTGGTTAGTTATTTTTAGGCATGTGGTGGCCTCACATTAAATTTGATACCCTTGACTTATACACCATTAATTTCTTCTACTTAGCTAAATGTGTGCCATTGATATTAGTCTATAAGATCAAATACACACCATTGATATTGTAACTCACCATGGTTGGGATACTTGGTAGGAAATAGTTCATCCTTGGGATCCTCTAACTCTTTGACCTTTACTCACTATTAATATTCTTTGGTATAATGCATCGTGCACCACTAATCTTAGTTGGACCCACTAGCTTTGTCAATTTGTCATGCACCATTAGATCTTTGTATGAGTACCCAAGATATTTCCACTTGTCACCCATGTTTTCATCCTTGGAAAATTTGAAAATTTGAATTTTGAGCTTGATATTTATTTTTATTACAAGATAAAATTCACTCCATTAGATCTTAATGTATCACTAACTTGAGCTTTTATTCACATGCCATTGATCTTGCTACTTGAGCTCCCAATATCTTGACACCTGATGGTAATGCATTCACTAGGAGGTAATTAAGGATTTTTTGAATCCAAATGGATGTTTTTTAGAGATCATTTTTTATTTCATCAAGAATTTCCTACACTAATAAATTATTTTTCAAATCTTGTATCTACAGACAGAAAATATGCCAAAGAACAAAATTTACAGAGTAAAAACATAGCATGGAAAACATCCTTTTCATGTAATACTTCACTCAAAATTTTATAATACAAGATCAAAATATGACCATATAAAGAATTGAATATACATTTTTTGAGTGTTTTCAACATGAATAACAAGAAAATTTTAAACATAGGCTATGACCCCTTAAGATATAGGGTTTATTAATTTCCAATACTAAAAATTGACTAATAGGTTATTATAAAAAGTTTCCAACCTTAAATCAATTATATATGATCCTTAAAATTTATGGAATTCATAGTTTTTCTTGGAATAAGCACCTTGGATCTATTAAGAGTCAGATGTAGTGAAAGAAATGATCCAAAATGGCATTTTGAGCAAGTTTTTTGGAGTGTGAAAGAAGTTTCAATTTTGTAAATCCACCTAACATGGATTGGGAGATTCAAATCCATGTTGAGCATGTATTAAAATCATTAATAGGGTAAATGGATTAATCTAAGCCCATGATCTCATAAAAATCATGGGAGATCATCAAAATATTTACTCTTAACACATGGTCAAATACAGTTCATACATTTTACATACATAAGAGGATAGGTGTGAAGAGAGCCAAAAAGGTTTGATGATTTGTCTTATGTTTCTATAGGTTCACTAGAGTTCATGTAAATTAGTGCAAGTTTATTGAGAAGTGAGAAATATAATATACAATGTGTTATTCTCAAATGTTGTTAATGAGCCAAATAAGCACTTACAATAATTTTAAGCTTCATAAAAAGATGCAAATGATCTTGATTGATCATGGAAATCCACCTCAAGTAGGTTCAATGATCCTAATTGAAGGAATATTAAATAAGATAAGAAGGGATAATACCATCCTAGTGCAAACTCAGTGTTGGGGGGTAGGTTGAGAGAGATAAAACATCTTGGTTTCCTCTTGTTAGCATTAGTTAAGGGTGTTTTCTTAAGATTAAGGTAATCAAATTTTCTTGGTTTCTTCTCCACTCAATCACTCTAGTAAACCAATTCAATAATTTCAAAGAAAAATAGAGTAAATAAGGTGCATTAGATATTTAAAATATGTTAAAGTCAAGGAACATCCTCCTATATCATCCTCAATTCATACAATGGTCAAAATTATCAACTACAACTGAGTGTAGAAGATGTTGTTGAGGATGACTATGGTCAAGTGATATTTTGATAATTAAGGTATTATTTTTAGGAGAAGATCAAGTAGTATAAGGGTTTAAAACTAAATGGTGGAATATTAAAGGTTGAAAAATTTATAAATCTCTCCAACTATCCAATTAGACTAAAATCATGTTCAAGTCAAAATATGCACCTACAACCATCTTTTTGGCTTAGACAGTGGCATGAAGTGGAAGGAGGTCTAAGTTGTTATGAAGAGGTTGAGGGAGTGATAAAAATGAAGAGATATGATTTTAAATTAATATATACATATCATATAATAATAAATATGATAAATAATTTAAAATAAGGAAAAAATCTCACACATAGTCCTTTACCTTAGGAATGTTCACCTATAGCCTTCTTTAAAAGGACAAACTTATTTCCAAGCATGAAAAAGTTTGAAGCACAGAGTTGTATTATAAGGTATCATATGGAATGGAATATTCATGAGGATATTTTAGTGTGAGAAGAATCAATATTATAAATAAGGTAACCAAATTCATGGCTAAAATAAAAACTCAGTCTAAAATGCACCTACAACCATCTTTTTGGCTTGGATAATGGTATGAGGTTGAAGATGTATTTAAGGTGTATAAGAATGAGAAATGAATAATAGAGGGAAAATAAAATTTGATAATAATAATATGAAATTATAAATTACTCATTTTCACTCTCATTCCATTATGACAAGGTGAAATAAGACAAGCTCAATCATGAGCCAAAGAAGCATTAAAAATCAGGCAACCAACTAGCTAGTTTTAGGAAAAATACATTTTTGGGAATCTATATGAAAAATAAAATTATTAAATTTGGTAAATTTTGTGATTATGAGTTATTTTAAATATATATAATATTTTTTTTCCAAACAATGAGTGTAAGTACCCATTTTATTTACACATACCTATGCTTATTCCTTGAGGAGAATATGGTACCAGACAAGCTTCTTGAAGGGCTTTAACATATGATAGATGGTTTTAACCTAATGTGAGTGTTTTTTTTAGGAATTTATGGATTATTTAAATTATTAATAAACCTTATTGAAGCTATAATATTCAAAATTTCAAGGTAAAATGATGAAAATTACAAGTTGGCCAAATTTAAGATTTTGGCATGCAAATGTAGACAATCAAAAAAGGAGTTTTTGAGGCATATAAAGGGTTGGATGATGAAATATAATTAATTTAATAGTTTTTTGAACTATTATAGGTTACAATTGAAAATAATGATATATTTATAACTCATAAATCTTAGGATACACCTATTCCTCTCTCCTTATGTCTCACAGTTCTCATTTTTTGAGTGTGTATCAGGCCTAGATTGTTGTTTCCAATTTTTTTTAATGATTTAAAATAGAAATAAATGATTTGATTAGATTTAGGGTTAATTATAATTACTAATTAAAAATTAATTATGTTTTGGTACCTCATAAAACTCAAAAAATTAGATCTTAAGCCTTGCATGTTCTAACACAATCTTGTAAAGAGAGTTTAGAACCGTGTGTTTTGAGTTATTTCAATTGTTTTAATGGTTTACCAATTATTCTAACCTATTTGTAAAGATTTTGGAGGTCGATAAAGACCTTTATATGGCATTGGTTTCTATTTAAACCTTCTCAATCTCAAGATATGTATTTTAGAGTGCTCTTGACCTCTACAGGCAACCACCTAAGGTTTCTAACCAAAAAACCCCATATCTCAAGTTTTAATTGGTGAAAAATCCTAAAACCTTGTAATAAGGTATATTTTATCATATAAAAAGTGAATAAAAAGGTTTTATTTTGATAATTTATGGTATAGTATGGATTTGAGGTCTAAGGTGTGTGATAAGGCTTACGAGGCCTAATTAGAAGCATGGTAACAAAGGAAGTACCTTCTAAGCTTGGAGTCATACCTTGAAACTTTGTGGAAGGTTGTAATGAGATAAGGTGATCAAATAAGGTATTATTTATCCAAGAGGGTTTGAAAATTCATCAATAAAAGATAAAATGTGGTAAAAAAGGGATAATAGATAGACCTTAAGCTCAAGTGAAGAGAAGGTTTGTCTTCAAGATGATTCTATGATGATATGGTATGAATAAGGTATAATATAAAGGGAATGCATAAATTTATGTATTTTGGATATATCAAGGATCCAAACTCAGTCTAAGCATTCAATTCCTTGATATCTTTACCTATAACTACTTGAAGGATCTATAAGCATGCTATAGTTAAAAAATTGAAGCTAAGAGGTCTTGACATAGTCCTTGGTTTCATAGGGTTTTACCATAGTTAAGGAATATCATAAAAAAATGTTAAGGAGATACATAAAGATATAAAATCCAAACACAAGAATAATCCAAACAATTAGAGATAATCACCTACACTCATATAAGGGATTTTGGTATACAGTCATATCTTTACTCTCGTGAAGACTAAGGCAAAGTAATCAAAAGAGAACTTCATGGTTTGAAAGGTTTATATACACATGATGATAAATGAGGTCAAAGGATCAAGTGAGGGTTTCAAAAATCAAAGTCTCATTCTTTTACCTTGTAAACTAACACCTATAGCCACTTAAGAGAGCAAGCCTTATTTCAAGTTGGCAAATAGTATGAGAACATAGTGGTCAAAGGAGTCATGTGATTCATGGAAGTTACATACAAAAATAAAGGTTTGTGAATTTATGTAAAATGGAGTGAGTTTATTAAATAATTTGTATAAATTGGTTCACCTAATAATGTACACCTACATCCATAAAATTGAGCCTTCTCATTGACATAGTCACCTATTAGCAAAATATGAATTCAGTGACCATTAATTTTAAGAGATAGACATATTAAGATATCTCATGAAAACCAAGAGAATACTTGTCATATTAAATTTTTTTCTCATATTTTAAAACATTTATAACCCAAAAACTTTGTCATCTTTTAAAACATTGCTAACCCAATTACATGAATGTATTACAATAGGCTTGTACGGAATGTGACTGTGTAAAGGCTTAAAGACACAATTTAAGAGTTAAAATGTTAAAAAGAACATGAGAGATGGTTTTAATATGGTTTAAGGTTAATTTAAAAGATAAATTAATTTTTAAATGACCACCAAAAACTTCAAACCTTATAACTCCACCTACAGTAGTGATTAGCATGCAATCATATTAAGGTTCTTAAAGAAGGTAAGGTCTAAAAGAGGTGACATGGATAGGAAGGGCTGATAAAATAGGATTAAATAAGTGAAATAAAAATCTTAATGTCATATTAAAATCACATTCACTTTTTTATATATCAAACCAATGGAAAAAGGAAGAAAAACTCAGTATTGAAACTAGACCGAGTAGGCGACTCAATTAGCTTTTAGTAAAAAGATCCTCAAGACCAACATATGCATCTAAAATATAAGAAATTTGGTAATAATGACATGAAATACCCATGAAAAAATTTTTGGATAAAATTATTAGTTCATGTGATAATTTTTTTTACAGACCTGACGTACTCTCGCAGTCTTGCACAGTCAATGCTCAGTGGAATTTTTTGGGGCATCTACAGGTCAAGTCAAAACTTAAAACTTTGTGAGAATGGTATAAATGACCCATTAAATATTTAAATTAATTTTTTAGTTTCATAAATAGAGTTAAATTACTCTTTTTTCTTACACAGACCTCTTGCAATCAATAAGCAACCATTTGAGACCAAATGAAGCTTTTATTGGGGTTTAAGTGCTAATGAGGAATTTAAGCCTCAGAGATGTCTTAAAATCATGAAATACGATGTTTTAAACCTAATTTTATATTTTTATTTTATCTCATTTAAGTTTTCAGTCAAAAATTTCCTTGAAGGCATGTTTAGTCTTGAAGGAAGCAAGCAGGCAACACAAGCTAAGTTTTAGTAAAAAGGGTCTACAAGCCAAAATATTCATGATCTAATCATGAAAATTGGTGGAGATACTCATAATGACATAATTTACCTATAAATAATTGTTTTATGTCATTTTTAAAGTGTAATTTCTCACTAAGTTTACATAGTCATTAGCATGTCCATTCACAGTAACCATTGGAGTAGGCATAGTTCTTAAAGAGTTTTAAGGTTTGGAAAGAGGGTTTAAATTTTTTTGAAGTGTTTTAAAAGAATAATAAGATTATTTTAATTATATTAAACACATTTAAATAGTTTTAACACTCAAAACTCCATGCAAACACATAGGCAAGCTAGAAACCCCACAAGCAGTCTCAAAGACATACAGAGTAAAGTTATATTTTTAATCATTTAAAGAGGAAAATACAAGTTAAACTAGTTAAGGAATATGAAAAAAATTTGTTTTATCCCATATCATCATAAATTTGTCTCAATAAATCCATTATTCAGGCTTGGCCAATTAGGCCTTAAAGCTTGTTTTAAGACTTATAATGCCCATTGCACCAAAAGGCACTTTTAGACCTTTCAATGAAAAATTACCTATTAAAGAGGTGTAATGAGATTTTAAATGTCACTAAAATATTATTTCAAGAAAATAAGAGTGAATAAAAGGATATTTTGGTCCAAAAGGAGAAATTTGAATTATGTAATCCAAGACACCCATTCGAGCCACCTCTTTAGATGCTCATATCTTTCACCACATGAAGAGTTTGGAAAAGTTATTTTAGTATGGTTTGATTACCAATATTTAATTTAAAATAATTATGGGTTTATTTTAGCTAAGATACTAAAATTTATGAACAATTTCTAAGAGCATAAGCATGTCTAAAATGCTTGCAAAACCTATAGGTAAAATTCTTTATGTATGTACCTATTCATACCTTCTGCATGGGAGAGAAATTTTTTTAGATATGTTAAAGGGGTATGTAAAATAAATATACATGTAAATAAGTTATTTAATAAAGTTATATATTTTATTAACAATCATCAAGAAGGTGAGCTTGTCTGAGCTATAAAAGGAGCTTTTTGACTAGTTTTGGGTTTTTGGACTCGTAAGTCCATGAAATGGCCTATAATAACTTGTATACCACTTAGAATGTGTATAAGATTATATAAATCATGTTTAAAACATATTTTGTGAATATTTTGGCATGTGTGGGTGCATAAAAGGCCCAAAAAGGCCCAAAAATGCCTATTTTTATAGATATTTAAATAGAGAACTGGTCTAAATGAATGTAAGAGGCATAATTGTGAATAAATAATCATTATATATAACTTATAGATATTAAAAAGAGTTTATATGGTGCCTTGTTGAGTTAAAGGGTCAGAAACCTAAGTTTTTTAACATTGTGTGAATGGTTACAGGTTTAATGGTGATTTCTACCATTGTTGTAGGTCTTGAACATGACATGAAACTTTGTTTTCTCTATCATAGGAATGATAAAGTTTCCTATAGGTATTATATAGGTCCAAAAGTGATTCTCATGATGTCAAATGGTCTTGGGAGAAGGTTTCAAATAAGTTGGTTGAAGGTGGCTCAAGCTTGAGACCTTCATTAGTGGAGTCTAAGAAGTTTCTAGGTTTCATGTAGTTTATTTCAGGTTCAAGGAGTAAAGAGGAGTTGAGAATTAAAAAATCCATCAAAACTAAAACTATAAAATATAACCTCCATGGTTATTTAAGCATAAAATGACAAGTCAACTAACCATATGCCAAGAATCTTCTAGAAGTGCAAATGGATGGGGGTGTAGAAATCCAAGAGGGAAGGTTTGAAGGTTAGGAGTCAAGTTAGAGAATTCATTATGTTTTCTAGGCCTTTGAATACTTTTCCCATTTGAGTGGGATATGACATCATCATCCTCAAATGTTTTCATCTTATAGTGTCTTTATAAGACAATGAGAAGGCTTGAATACCTTTAGGACTAATGAAGGTTAATTTGTTGAGAAGAGATTAGTGATAATTGATCCAAATGTGGTTGAGAATCCATGAAAGGTAGTTGTGTCTCATTTATTGATTTTTTAGTGCTTTATTCTCCTTTCTCTCTTCCCTTTTCTCTTATATCTCCCATTTCTTCCCCATTTTTAAGATATATATTCTCATTTTACAAGGTAATACCCTATCAAAATTTGTAAGAATTACCTTTTGAAGAAAATAAGATTATTTTTCACCTATCTCTTGCTTTTAACTTATGTTTAGCAAGCTTGTGTATGATGGCTTTGTGAAGAAGTGTTCTTCCATGTTCATTATCCTTATTTCTTATATATTTTTAGGTATTTTAAATAAACTTTAAGGTTTTTGATTTAGATCTTTTTTCCATTAATGGATTCTTAGTGTGAGTTTTTTAACCCCTCCTTGCTTCATCTGTTGCTTAGTGAACATAGTTTAAGAAATACTAATGTAAATTGGCTAGTTTATGAGATTATATGAGAAATTATGGTATTTATGATAAATTAGTGTTTATTTAAAGCTTATTTGAGTTTTATTTAATTTTATTTATCACCATTTTAGTGATATTAGTCATCCCATACCCCCTTATTATCCATTTTCTAAGCATAAGTATTAGTTTAAGTGATTTACCAAGAGGAAACCAACCTTCTTTAGAGGTTCAACCTCATTACATGATACCCTTAACTTGAGTTTTATACAATATTTTAACTAGGAGAGAGAGATATTAAAAAAATCTCCCACAAGGGTGAAATTTTATTCTACAACACTACCTACTTTGAAAAGTAGGTGGATTTATTTTATCATGAAAATAAAAAAAAATGATATCCTTTGGTGAAAAAATCTGTGAGGTGATATTATAAACTATAAAAAGTAAAAAAAAATACATATTTATTGGTGAAAACATTTATGAGATGAAAATGGATAGGGAAGTCCATTATCTCCATAAGGAAGCACAAATTCTTAATATTTTATCTTCGCCTTAGATATTAATCCTAAGGAGTAGCTCACATTGGAACAATTGGTCTAATATTTTATGTAAACATTCATGAGTGGCCATTTCCAAAGATGAATAATTATTATTATTATTATTATATGGGTAATATTGATGAACCAATTAGGCCTTAATAATATAAAAATTATCAATTCAATTTGGTACCTACTTTTCTAGATACATATTCATTGGTGAAAACATTTCTAAGGTGAAAATGGATAGGGAAGTCCATTATCTCCATAAGGAAGAACAAATTATTAATATCTCATCTTCACCTTACATATTAGTCCTAAGGAGTAGCTCACAATGGAACAATTGGTCCAATATTTTATGTAAACGTTCATGAGTGGCCATTTCTGAAGATGAATAATTTTGATTATTATTATATGGGTAAGATTGATGAACCAATTGGGCCTTAATAATATAAAAATTATCAATTCAATTTGGTACCTACTTTTTTGGATGATGGTTCCATGTTGCTTTTGGAATACAAAATTAATTTCAATCATGGAATTAAGGATGAGCCACACATCATTAATCTTGGTGCTTCTCTCACTAAAGAAGAACACAAGCTCATCATTGTTATCCTCAAATAATTATTTGATATATTCACATACTATTATTCCAAAATTATTATATTAGATTATTTCTTGGTTGTCCATCATCTTCTAGTGCATCATGATGATAAACACATCAAGAAAAAGATGCAGAATATGTACCCACACATTGTTATTTTGGTCAAAAAGGAACATGAAAAATTCTTCGAATCTAGGTTCATTAGGCATATCAACTATTAATTGTGTATTTCCAATATTGATTGAATTAACAATAAATATGAAGGCATACACGTCTACTAAAATTTTAGAGATATAAACAAAGTTTATCCAAAGGATGATTTTTCATTGCCCAACATTGATATGATTGCCAAATCCACAATAAGATATGAGATGCTATCATTTATGGATGGATTTTTTTGATACAATAAAGATAGTACACGAGGATCAACATAAGATAAAATTAAACACTCTTTGAGTAAATTTTTTTAATCAGGTCATGCCTTTTGGCTTGAACAATTTTGATGTTACATATTAGAGGGCGATGATTATTATTTTCCATTACATGATACATGACATTATGGACTATATGGATGATATTTTGGGAAAATATAAGAATCATGTAGGTCATATAATATTTTTATGGTGAATAATTGAATGGATTTGAGAATAAAAAGTATAATTAAATCCTAACAAGTGTGTATTTGGTGTCACATCTAGCAAGTTATTGGGTTTTAATGTTTCAAGGAAGGTATTGAAGTGGATGTAGCTAAGGTCAGGGCCATCATGGAAATACCTCCCCCATCCAATTTAAATTAGTTACATAGTTTACAAGGGAAAATTTAGGCTATTCATGGATTCATTTCACAACTTATAAATCATTTCCATCATTTTACACATCTCATGAAAAAAGGAGCACATTTTAGTGGAACAAGTACTACTAAGAGGTTTTTAATGAATTAAATTAGAATTTAGCTGACCCACAAATTTTGGAAGGACAAAAATAAGGAATCCCCTATTAATTTACATATCAATAACCCAACACACATTATGATAAGTTTTGGCCCAACATGATGATCAAGGCAAGGAATGGGTAGTGCACTATTGCAGTAGGACATTGGTGGTATTTGAACATAACTATTCACCTAATGAAAATTCATGTTTAGTATTGGTTTTTGCATCTTAGAAGTTGTAAAACTACATGTTCAAAATTAAGACCATATTTATTAAATTTTTATATCTACTCAAGTATCTTATCTCTAAAACAAATTTAATGGGTCATATGGCTAAATGGATTATGATCCTAATTGATTTTGACATTAATTTACTAATTAGAAATATATCAAGGGGAATCTTATTGATGATCAATTAATTGATGTTATATTAGTATTTATATGATCATTAACATTTGGTTTTCTAGATGAGTCCATTTTCACCCTTAAATAATCATAATAATGGAATCTCTACTTTGATGGTTCTTTCACATCCCATGGATAAATTACAAATATCCTTTTTATTAAACCATAGGGTGATATTAGCCCTAAGTAATTTCACTTTGGGTTTCCATGCACAAAAATATATTTAATATTATGAGGATCTTAATTTATAAAGACATCTTTAAATTCAATGGAACATTCAATAATTGGTAATATATGGTTATTAATAACTTATCATTAATCAAGTAAATGATCAATATCAAACAAAAGATGATAAGTTTTTCAATTAAATAAAAATGGTAGACATATTCAAGAAATATTTTGAGAACACATAGTTTTAGAAAGTTCCACAAGTTAAAAATAGATCAACTAATGCCATGGCCACTATTGGGTCACTTTTGGAAATGTCTTCTAATGTCTAAGAATATCAGTTCCTCACTAAGCAAATAATCATGCCAACATATGATCATACATAATCATACATGTTATGTGAAATAAATGGTCCCAAATCCATTTGGTACCATTAAATATATAATTACCTCCAATACCATACCCTTTCTACCCATTCCCAAAAAAACTCACTCATATATAATGCCTTCTATTACACCTTAATTGATGACACACTCTATATTAGAGGTTGTGGTGGGAATTTCATTCATTGTTTATATTAGAGATAAGTATAATTAGAAATCAAAGATGTGAAAAATTATATTTTTTCATTACATACTAGTAGAATGATCCTCACTAAGAAACTCTTTTGTATGGAGTATTACTGGCTAACAATAGAATCTGATGCATGTGCATATGTTAAGAAGTGTGTAACTATCCAAAAACACTTTAATTGATCACATATCCTTGGACATTTTATAAATATGGTGTCAATATCATAGGTAAGATAAAACCTATATATTTTTATGTCCATAAACACATCCTTATAGTTACCGAGTATTTTACTAAGTGAGTTGAATACATTTTGCTCACTTGTGTAACCAACAAGAAAATTTAAAAATTTATCTCGAATCACATAATTTACCACGATGAAATCCTTACCAATATCATTTTTGATTATGGTGATTCATTTAATAATATATATTTTAAATCTCTCTATACATAGTTTCATATTAAACAAATATGGTGAAGTCCCTATTACCCTTGAGGTAATGGTTAAGTTGAAACATCAAATAAAATCATTGTGAAAATACTCAAAAAGATTGTCAATGATGTAAGACATGATTTTAACTCATATTTATTTACTACCTTATGGAATTATCAATCTTAGATCCACATTACTATAGGTATGACACCCTATCCCCTAGTCTTTGGATCATAAACTATTCTCCTTTTCTAGATCGAGTTGTCCTCCTTGTGAATTTCCTTACAAGATATTATGAATGATAAGGATTATATAAAAATATAACTACAAGAGATGTAAATATTTTATGATAAAAAATTATCCACCTTGAACCATCTCAAAGATTATCAAATTTAGCTACACTATAGTTATGATAAGCATATCATTTCCATATAGTTTAAAGTTGGTGATCTAGTACTCAAAGAGAATCAATGAAATATCAACATGGATAGTGAAAATAAAGGAAAATTTTAGCCTTATTAGTTGGGTTCATATGTTATCATAACTAAATATGTTTTTGGAGCATACATATTAGAAAATGAAGATGGGAAAGAGGTATATGAACCAATGAACATCATGCATTTCAAGAATTTTTATGCTTAATCTAGTAGAGCATTATCTATGATCACCCATGCTTGGAATAACCCTTCCACATCATTCCCCCCCCCCTCCCGCCTTAATTTATCATTTATGTAAATGATCCCATCCACATCTTATCCCATATTCCATTTACCAAGTTGACCTTGATGGTGATCTACATGTACTATAGGTTATAATATATCTAATAAAATCATAACATGATAACATATTTGTAGTAAGACATCAGGTAATTATTGTCACTCAATTTTGCACCCTTGGAGAGGTAGTTTAAGCCTTATCCAAATTCATTGGAACATAGGATTACCCCTAGGATTGTCAGTTGCCTATAGTAGGGGCAAACCTCTATATTAAAGGTATAACTCCCTTGATATGTCTTAATTTCTCATCACCTATGCTCTAACTCATCTAGATGAAATGGCAGAGAATAAACATAACATAAACCTATCTTAATGAGGTTATGCACCAATTTTAAATTGATAACTTCCAACCAATTTCAATTATAATTCAAATAAAATCCTAATTTTCATGACACTAATCCAAATTTTCCTTTTATATTAGTATTTCCCATGGATATTTGTGAAGAAAGCTTGAGATATGAGGACTAAACACAAGGTCATGACATGACACTAGTGGAGAGGTAACTCACTAAAATCATGAACACTTCATTATAACACTTCAAAGGACCTAAAAAAGACTTTCAAAACTGAATATGAATACAAATAAGGAAAACATGCTAAGGAAATAAAAATAATACTTAGCAAGATTAACTAGTCTATGGAGAATGTAAACCAGATTGTTTTTTATTTATCAAAGGATAAAAATGAGTATGGATTCACCATACTTAGGTGTATGATCCTTTACAAAGCTAGAAGTATCTTAATATATATCACAAGTGAGAGATAAGAGAATAAGGGCATAGGAAAGAGAGTATACAAGTTTTCATGAAGTAAAAAAAGAAAGATGAGTTATGTAATAGTCATGACATAATTCCAAAGCCATGTGTATCTCCTCTGCAGATGATCCAACCTTCTATATGGCATAAGAGTTGAAATGCTTGCTTGACACCTTGAATAACTCTTAAAAACTACCCTTTGCCTTATCCTTTTTAAGGATAAGAGGACTCATTAATGGTTATATCAAATTATATTACATATTTTATTTATTCTTGACACCTCTCAACTAACCCCATTAGGTTCTCTTTGAAACATCTCTTCATTCTCTTGATAGGTGTGTAGAGGACTATTCATCTCCTTAGGCCAACTTTGAATACAAGTTTCAAAACTAGGATTCCTCTTATTTAGCTTATAAAAACTTCATTAATTTCCTACTAAAATAATATTAGACCTACATCAATTGATTTGAGGTATCAAACTAACCCCAAGAAGTCATTGTCTACCAAAAGCCCCAAATAGACCTTATTCTACCCTAAAATCATATAAAACTCCTTGTGTAGAGAATTTTATGAATGGTAATGTGAATTTGAGGGAATATTATATGACTCATTATGGATTTATAGTTACATGTTCAATTTTAGGATTAGAAAGTGAGTGGAGATGTAATTTTCTATAGCTTCTCTCTCCTAACTAGGCCTTAATTAGGCCTCCCTGCTAAGAGACTAAAAAATGAGTCTATAGGATTCCTACATATTACAAACCCAAAATAGGCATGTTATTCAGTTAGGTTACCTCCTCCCCATTCTCCTTTCAAATTTTTAAGTTTTGAAAACTTGTACAGACATGTCAAATAGCAAAAATCAATATTTTTAGGCTTATTTTGTACAGTCATGTACCTACAAGTATGGTCCAATGGCATGGGCTGATAATCCATGGATTATTTAACATTTTTTGGGTAATTTTGAAGTTTTTATGGTCCATATGGAGGTATATAAGTTAACTTCTCTCTTATCATGTCATTATAGCTTTCGTTAGTAGCTAAAAGTGCCTTGAGTTCTTAAGGATGATTCATAAAGCTTAGAAGCTAAATCCTCCTACTAATTCCACAAATGGAAGTTCAATAGGGTGTCTAAATTCCCCTAGGATATCAAGGTACCATTAAAATACTATGGACAATATCAATCACTAAATATAGCCCCTCAATTGAAATTAGGCATTCTATGAGCGCTGAGAGCAAATTGGGGTATGTAGGTGATCTTATTGAGTTAGTTTTGATCTCTAATGACCTCAATGAGGTTTGAGACATCTCCCTTGAATTATTTAAATTGATTTACTGTAAAATATATCTTTATATGTCCCCTATAATGTCATTGGCTTAGGCCTAGGGTTTGTTAGGCAAGCTACCTAACTTACCCTGATTACATATATCCACTTATTTCTCTCTCTATCAAATGTCTAGAACTCATGAGAGGATTTTAAATGTACATCATCTCTTAAATATTTCCAAATCTCATCCTAACTCCACTTCACCATCTCTCTTAGGATTGATATCCCAAACAAATATGTGTATGTAATTTGGACTACTTGAGATTGAATAAGGTCTACTATGTTTATGTTCACTTCAAGCTTGAGTCTAATGGATTTATAGAGTGATGCTATAAATGTGTAGTAATATTTAAGTTTTTCAATCTCTTTCAATCCTTATAAAAATATCTAAACACCTCAAACAACAAATATATCTCATAAAGTAGGCCTATTTCTTACCTCAACTGAGTAGGCAAAGTCTTGATATCTATCTTGCTCAATCACATTAGACATATCATTCTTATAAATTAATTGTCCTAAGAAATTTGCATTCTCTTATAGACTCATATATTATCATAAACCACTATCTCAAGTTTTGAGAGTCCTTAGTCTCTTAGGTAGACCTATAGGTGATTGTCTGCCTATACATATGATTTCAAAATAGTCTCCAATTTTTGTGCTTTAGCAGCCTTTCATACAACACTAAAACTCTCTTATTATTATATTGATAGTTTATAACCTCCTCAAAGCCTTAAAAATTTGTACTTCACTATCTTTCACTATCTAAGGAAAAATATTTAATAGGTGGTTGTAGGTGCATATTTGGATAGTTTGACTATATTGAAATATTTGACTATGTTTTAGGCCTTTTCTTACCAACATTGAATCTCTCAATCGATTTATCATGTTTTTGATGATTTCATAAGACCTTATAAATGCCTTGAAGGCTCAAAAACTCATCAACCTCTCTATTTAAGGAAAACTTGTACATGCCTATAGGTGACTCTTAGGAAGGCTGAGCATATATTCAACTGGGGGTATTTATTACTAAATTATTAACTCTATTATCCTTTTAGAGTCATCTTAAAACTTTGATTCTTTACCTTCATTGTCCATATAATCTTGTAAGTGTCAATGATTCATGTGACTATAGGTAATAATTAGCATCATGACTATAGAGCTAGTGATTACACCCTTTTATTATGTGTTTGACCTCATTAAGTGTGAGAAAAAAAACTTATTTCACTACTCTAACACCTCACTTAATCAAAACTCTCACATAGGTAGACCTACAGGTTTGTACATGAAATTAGGTCTACAACCCTATCTAGAAGCATTGGAGGAGCACAAACATGACTGCTAGGATCAAGTATCTTTTTATCCATTACATCAACATGTTTTACAAGGAAACATATCTCTAAAATGCCTTTTAAATTCATATTCAAACCACTTAAATCACCTAATTGCTATGCAGGCACATAAACATAATCCATAATGGTAATGAAGGCATGACCTTATTAAGACTTATACATAATGTTTGGATGATATAAGGCCATGGATCTATTAATTATATAATAGAGGATAATTAATGAACACTCAGATGCATTACACCATATGCAGAACCTTTACAATACAAAAAAGTTACCAGTCACTTCAAACTATGCACAAGAACCACTTTCCTTGTCAAAATTTCATCCACACATGAAAATATGATGATTTAATGTGTATTATGCATCTAAATACCTCTAATGATTAATTATAATTGGTTTAATATAGCCATGAGCTCATACTTTACATTGTCGTTGCACCAAATTTAGCCTATGGGTATTTTAGCCTTCAAAAAGTAGTCAAGCCTCTTAGCAATTTTTCATAAATATAAGGACACAAATACAATAAAAAATACCACAAATTTGAATCCCATAAGGGTCCCAAAATTTTAAAACTCTAAATGCATGGCCTATACCATGTGATTTAATTTGGACTTCACTAGTTTGTGAATGAAGCGATGGAAGAGAGAGGTAGTTTTCTATAATTATAGATCTTGAAACTTCTTCCAATGTTTTTTTATGACCTATAAAATCTCAAGGGATGTTTTAAAACTCTTTTCACCTATAATTGAATTCAAAAAGTTTGTATAACTTATTTAACTCCTCAAAATGGTGTTGAATTTTAATATTCTTACCTTATTCTAATTGAATGATAGGTGTGGTAGTTGAGTAATTGATTCAAGATCTTTGGAAAGTGTGTGGTATTGATTTATCTCTTTATGTAATTTGACATACATAAATGTTAGCCAAAAATCACATTTTCATGTATTTTCACCACTTAAAGTCTACCAATGAACCTTAAAATATTTAAAACATCATAAAATATTATGATAAGTGATTAGTACATGAAATTATCTTGATAAAATCCTAATCACCTATGACATCACTTGAATTTACATTATCTTTCCATGACATGCCTAGATGACTATATGACCCACACATGAGATTACCTTAACTTCTCTAAATTAACCTTGAATAATGCTAACAAAGTCATAATAAGAATTTTAGGTACCATATCAGCATGACAAGATCACATGATAATCCTATGAAAGTTTGAATTTGGAGGGGTTGACTAATTTTGTCTTGAGATCAAAATTTGGTCAAAATTGTTGGTGATTCATAGGCGTAGCATGCCTATGATGCTAATGGAATAGTATACTTGTATGCCCATTACAAAATGGAGTTTATTTCACTTAGTTTTTGACTTAAATATATTTGACCATGACACAAAAAACTGATGGACCTTCACAACACAAAAAAACAAAGACAACAAGACATAAAATAAATTAAGACATACACATGTTCTACCAAACACTTAGGGAACACAACAAAAACATAAAAAAATAAATTATATACAACTAACCTAAAAATATATTATTCCTTTTGGATCAAAGGGGAAGCTTTTAGAATATTTTACTTCATGAAATGGAGTGAATGAGGCAATTTATCTCTTAACCCTTGCTCTTGATATCTTCGACTCCTTCATACAAGATAAACTTATTATCATGGTCTCAAATGAAGTAATGGCAACTAAAAACATGTCACCTATGAAGGTGAAATCTTCTTGTGACTCAATAATCTTTTCAAGATACTCCTCAAATGTAACTTTATCCAATGATGCTTCATTTAAGCATGTTTCTTTAACCCTCATGACATCTTAAATGACATCAGACTTCTTACTAGCTACTATTAGCTCATCAAGCTCTTTAAGGATATTTGAATAGTCAACCCAATCTGCATCATTATCTTTAATGGAATTATCTTGAAAAATCTCCTTATGAACATGATATTCAATGGAAAACATACCCTTACAAAGGCCTTCATACTCTTGGAGGAGTTCAATATGCTACTGCCAATCATCTTTGTCTTCTTTCTTGTTAAGAACCATAGGGATATCAAGTATTTCAATTCCTTCTATGAAATCATGAGGTTTTAAGGTAGCTTCTTTAACTTCATTGCTTTGGACATTGAGCACTTTCTCAACCTCAACCTATTCACTTAAAAATTCTTCAACTTCTAGGCTAGTTGGAACTTCAACAATCGTAGATGGCATAAGATCTTATTTTTGAAACACACCATCAAGAGGTAAGGCATATTCAAGTGACTCTTCAAAATAACCAATAAGAGGTGTAAGATATTGAAGGGCCTCAAATTCATCACATATCTCATTGAACTTCTACCATAAATATTATAGATCCATGGAGTCATCAGCAATTTTGTTCTCTATTGGTTTTTCAAAACCAACTTGTTGCATGCTCATGAGTTTCAATCAATTCAATCACTATGATGTTTCACTCAAGAACCTTCTCTTTCATGCCTTGATCAAAATATTCCTTAGAAGCTAAAACTTTATTTAGATAATCTCTTTTTTCACTCAAGAATATTTATTTGTGTTTGTATTTACTAAGGGGGGTACCTATAGTGAACTCTTCATCATAGACACTTGAGTCATCTTCTTTATCAGCTCAAAATTTAGCATGATATTCTTCACTTATCTCCCATATTATGAGTTATTATTCAAGATTAGATGTGGCGAAAGGGTGATGAAAGGTTCATTAGTTGGAGAGGAAGTATGAGGTGTACTTTATGGATCATGGATGGGCTTTGTAATGGAGGTTTCTTAAATAGGTTCATATTATTAGAGAGATTAAAAGTTGGGTTGGGAATTGGAAGAGACATCTTCTTCAACAAGATTTTTTATTTCTTCATAGCCTTCTTGAGGATCTTCAATAGATGAAAATTGATCTTCAACATCTTGATTTTCCCACCTCTCTAATCTATCTATCCACCATTGGATATAACTTCTCATCTCATGTAAATCATCATTAATGAAATAGTAGTATTCCTTTCTAAATAAGATCCACTTATCCATCAAAAATTCAACTAACTTCCTCAACTTGTCTATGAGATGAATAGGGATCACTTCAAGTTCTTTATCCCATTTTATCATCACCTTTTCTAATTTTAGTTGAATTAGAATGAGTTATAACAAGGATTTATCTTGAGGTATAATTAAATTATGAGGAGGAGGGAAATATTAGGGGTTTTGGTGTGTTTCAACATGTTGATTATATTTCATAATTAAATATTATAAGGCCTAATATCTTGCTTCTCAATCAATTGAATCATATGATTCATTTAAATTAGGCTTAGACTTATTTCTTGGATTTGGAAATGGATTAGGAAAAGAAGAGTTTGACTACTACAAGTCTTGGTAAGGCTACTAATATATTTAATGAGATTCATATGATGGTAATGTATCACAAACACAAGATTTATATGGCTCATGATAAGGATGATAGGAATAACATTGAGGTTTATGTGGATCATAGGGTTGGTAAGAATCATGTTGAGGCTAATAAAAAGACACTTATTATTCAACAAGAGTTTCATTTTATTCATGGCCTTCCTCATAGTCTTCTTCATAGGGCTTATCAACAACATCATGGTCATATGGAGTAAGAAGAGGTTGACCATAGGACTACCATGACTCATAAAGAGGGTAAAAATCCTAATATGGCTATTGAGGCACATAGTTGGGGTCATGACAAGGCTGATAAGGAGGTGTATATTAGAATTTATCCTCATACCTCACCACCCCAACTTCATGAATCAAAATAAAACACAAGATATTAGAAAATTATTTACATAGTAATTACTTGGGATGCTATAACTAATTCATTGCATTCAAATTCACCATTGGTGTTTTTTTAATGCCTCCAAATGTTGATAGGTAAAAGAACACACTATTAATTCATCCACTCTTTTGGACCTTAGTCCCATCGGGCATGCTAGAACTATTGTCACTCAATTTTGAACTCTTGGAGAGGTATTTCAAGCCTTCTCCAAATTGACTGAAACATGGGATTACCCTTAGTCCTATGGGTTGCATATAGTAGGGGTAAACCTCTATATTAAAGTGTTATCTCCCTTGATATGTATTGATTATTCATCGCCTATGCTACTAACTCTTTTGGATGAAATGGGAGAGAGAAAACATAAAGTAAACCTATCTTAATGAGGTGATGCACTAATTATAAAATGATCACTAACAACCAATTAAAATTACACTTCAAACAAAATCTTAATTTTCACGTGACACTAATCCAAATTTGCCTCTTGTATTAGTATTTCTCGTGGAGGTTTGTGAAGTAAGCTTTAGATAAGATGATTAAATACAAGGTCATGACATGACACTGGTGGAGAGATAGCTCACTAAACTCATAAAAAATTCATTAGAACACTTCAAGAGTCCCACAAAAGACTTACAAAATTGAATATTAATGAAAACAAAGACAACATGCCAAGGAAGTGAAAATATCACATAAAAAGATCAACTAGTCTAACACACACATTGAAATAGTCCATGGAGAAGGTAAACCTAATTGTTTTTTATTTCTAAAAGGATGAAAATTAGTTTTTATTTACCATATTTATTCTGAGGATCCTTTAAAAATCTAAAATTGGCTCAATATATAGCACAAGTGAGAGAGAAGAGAAGAAGGATGTAGGATAGAGAGAGAGAGAGTAGATAAGTGTCCATGAGTTACAAAAATAAAATGAAGTTATGAAATATTCATGATATACTTTTAAATCCATGTGTAGCTTCTCTATAGATTATGTAATATTTCATGTGGTGTAGGAGTTGAAATGCTTGCTTGACACCTTGAATAGCTCTTGAAAACTACCCTTTGCCTTGGTATGTTGAAGGACAAGTGGCCTTGTTGATGGTTATATCAGGTTATCTTACATATTTTATCTTTATTTAAACCACTCAACCCCTTCAAGCTCTCTTTGACACATTTGTTCATTCTCTTGCTAGGTGTCTAGAGGACTCTTTATATCCTTAGGCCAACTTTGCATAAAAGTGTCAAAACCTATATTAATCTTCTCAAAATCATCCAAACTTCATGGATGGCATATTAAATTCATATCATACATACATAAATTCATTTTTATGTCTCAAGCTATCCCTAAGAAGTTATTGTCTACCAAAAGCCCCAAATATGTCTCATTATTTATAGACATAAAATCATACAAACCACATTGTGTAGAAAGTTATACAAATGATAATATTAATATTAGAGATTATTATAGGAACCATTATGTACTTACAGCTTCATGTTTAATTTTAGGATTATAAAGTGAGTGGAGATGTGCTTTTATGTAGATTCTCTCTCCTAACTAGGTTCAATGAGTCCTCCTTGCCAAGAGACTAAAAAATGAGTCTAAAAGATTCCAAAACATGAAAAACACTATATAATCATGTTATTAACCTATTTTATCACCTCCCCATTCTCCATGTCAATTTTGAAGTTATGACTTTTATGGACTTGTCATATAGCAAAAATTAGTCTTTTTTAGGCATATTTTTTACAATTTTGTAACTAAAAGTATGGTGAAATGGCATGGAATGATGTTAAGGGGAGTATTTAACATGTTTTGGATCATTTTTAATTTTTTATAGTCCATATAAAGGCATATAAGTTCACTTATCTCTCATCAAGTCCTTTTAGCTCTCCTAGGTAACATGAAAGTGCCTTGAGTTCTTAAGGATGATTCATAAAGATTGGGGCCTAAATCCTCATACCAAATTCAAAAAAATGAATTTAAACATGGTGGTTAACTTAAAATATTAGATAAATGTCCCATAAAACTCCTCAATATTTTACCAAGCAATGAAAGATAACCTCTCAACTAGAATTAGGGATTTTGTGAGGGATTTGAGCAAATTAGGGTCTATAGGTGATTTTATTGAGTTGGTTTTGATATTTAATGAAATAAATAAGGTATAATACATATATATTGTTTTATTTCAATGTATTTACTATCACCTTTCTCCTGTTAGGTCCCCTACAATGTTATTAGCTTAGACCTAGGGTCTGTGAGCCAAACTACCCCACTTACCCTGATTATCTATATTCACTTGTTTCTCTCTTTGTCATATGTATAAAACTCATTTAATTATTGTAAATATACTTAAACATATATTAAATGTTTAAAAATATCATCTTGACTCCACTTCACCACCTCTCTTGGGACTAACTACCAAAACAAGTATGTGTATGTAATTTAGACTGTTTGAGACTGAACAAGGTCTTCTGTATTTAAACTCACTTCAAGATTGAGTATAAGTATTATATAGAGTGATTATATAAATTTTTATTAATATTAAAGTTCATTACTCTCTTTCAATCTCTAAACACCTCAAACAATAAATATCTCTCATGAGGTAGGCCTATTTCTTGCCTCAACTGAATAAGCAAAGCCTTGGGCTCCATTTTGCTCAATCACATTGGGCATATCATTATTATAATGTACATGTCCTAATAAATTTTATTTCTCTTCTAGAAACCCATCTTCTCATATACCACTCTCTCAAGTTTTTAGAGTCCTTAATCTCTTAGGTAGACCTATAGGCGACTATCTACATGTACATACGATCTCAAAATGGTCTATAATTTTTGTGCTTTATGAGCCTTTAATAAAAAATTGAAACTATATTATTATGATATTGATAGTTTATAACATCCTAAAATCCTTAAAACTTTTTACTTCACTATATTTCAATGTCCAAGGACAAATATTTAATAGGTGGTTGTAGGTGCATATTTGGATAGTTTGATTCTATTTAAAGATTTGATTGTGTTTTAGGCCTTTTATTACCAAAAATAAATCTCTCTATGGTTTTATAATATTATTTATGATGTCTTAAGACCTTATTAATTCCTTGAAATATAAAAACCTCATCGACCTCTTTGTTTAAGACAAGCTTGTACATGCCTTTAGGTGCCTATTAGGAAGGCTGAGAATGTGATTTAGAGTTAACCTTGTTCAACTCCACTATGGCATCCTGATAGTGATAATTATTCATTAGGGGTTATTTATTACTACATTATTAAATCCATTAACCTTTTCAAGGCATATTTAAACTTTGATCCTCTACCTTCATTGTCCACACAATCCTATAGGTGCCAATGAGCCATGTGGCTATAGGTAATAATTAGCATCATGATCATAGAGTTAGTGAAGACACCCTTTTCTTATTTTTTTGAAATCATGAAGTTTTAAAACAACACACACTTATTTTAATACTCAAACTCATCACTTCATCAAAACTCTCACAAAAGAAGACCTATAGGTCTATGTATGCAATTAGGTTTATAACCCTGTGTAGAAGCACTTGAGGAGTGAAAACATGTATATTAGGATCAAAGATAATTTTATCCATTGAATAAACATGTTTTTATAGGAAAAATATATCTCAAAATCCTTTGAAATTCATATTCAAACTACTTAATTTACCCAATTGCTATGTAGGCACATAGACACAGTCCACAATGGGAATAAAGGTATGACCTTATTGAGACTTGTAAAAAATGTTTGGTTGAGTATAAGGAAATTAATAGATTAAAATGATATTATAGGATAATTAAGGAACACTTAGATTCATTAGACCACTTGGATAATCTTTGTAATAGAGAAAGGTTACCAGTCACTTCAAACTATATATATGAACCACTTTCCGTATCAAAATACCTTATAAACATGCCAAAATGATGATTTAATGTGTATAATTAATATAAATATCTATAATAATTCAATATAATTGGTTTAATTCATTCATTATCTCATAATTTACATCAGATTTGCACCAAATTTAGCCTATAGGGATTTGAGCCCTTAAAAAATAGTTTGGCCTCTTAGTGATTGTTCATAAAGCTAAGTACACCAATACAATAACCAATTCACAAAAATTTAATCCCATAGGTCACAAAATTTTGCCAAAATATTATCCCATAACTCTACCTATACAGCCTATACCATGTGATTGAATTTGGCCTTCACTAGCTTGTAAATGAAGCAATGGAAGAGAGAGGTAATTTTATGCAACTATAGATCTTAAAATTTCTTCCAATGATTTTTAATGAACTATATAATCTCATGGTACGTTATTAAACTCTTTTCACCTAAAAGTGACTTCCAAATTTCCATATAACTTCTTTAACTCCTCAAGTGAAAGTTTTTGGTATGGATTTATCTCTTTGGGGACTTTGACATACATAAATGTCAGCCAAAAAACACTCTTCCATGTATTTTCTCCACATTAGAGTCTAAAAATGAGCCTTAAATTATTCAAAACATCATAAAATTTTATGATAAAGTGATTAATATATTAAATTACCTTGATAAACTCCTAATCACCTATGACATCACTTGACCAATCCTTATCTCTTTATGACATGCCTAGACCACTATATGACATAAACATGACATTACCTTAACTTATCCAAAATAAACTTAAATAATTATAATAAGGTTATAATAATAATTTAAGGGTCCATATAATCTTGACAATACCACATGCCAATCCTATGAAAGTTTGAATTTGGAGGGGTTGGCCAATTTCATTTTGAGGTCAAAGTTTGGTCAACAATGACCACATAGAGGGTATCCCTATCTTATAGTCATTTAAAGGATCCTTTTAATTATTTAATTCTTTTCAAAATCCTATATTATTTCATACCATCCCATGTGCAATTTATCTTTACCTCTTTCCTATCCTACATCGCTTCCCTTGCTGATAGAATTGGCTTTCCCTTTGCTAGTCACTCCTTATATATATGTCCTAACTTCCCATTATATTTACTTCATATTATAATTATATAAGTTTCATATTTATCCTTATATATCATTATAAAAAAAATTGTATATAGTTATTCTAAAAATCCCTAAAAATCATAAAATTCCCAAAATTCCTAAAAATTAGAAAAATTAGAAAAACACCAAAAAGATATATAAAGCCACAAAATATTTGACCAATTTGTCATTAAAATTGACACCTATCATATTATAAATGGATCATCTAACTATGACCTTTTGAAGAAGCATGATCCGTTATTAAACATTTAACATTTATCTACTTTATACTTGTCCATAAAAAAGATCATGGGAGAAGCATGATCCGTTATTAAAAAATTATAGAGCTGATTCCCACAAAGAATTTGATCACCAGGTTGTGTTAATTACATATAAGTTAGTACTAGGAAGTATGTGCCCATCACTCTAGTAATGACACTAAATATTGAATGGAGAGTCCCTATGTTATCTAGTCTTTCCAAGTCATACACACACACACACACACACACACACACACACACACACACACATATACATACATACATACATACATATATATATATATATATATATATATATATATATATATATATATATATATATATATATATATATATTTGTGTGTGTGTGTGTGTGTGTGTGTGTGTGTAGAGGTAGGGGAAGACTAGATCTATATCGAACATCATATCATGTATATAATATATTGATGATTGTCTATCTCACTTAGTGTTTTCATTTTTTTATTTCTACCATAGGGATATAGGGATGTAATTTCATTTCTAGTCCCCTATCTAGTCTCATTTATTCATGACCCTTACATCCAAACCTTGGATCAAGTAAAGATGAGCACTGATAGCAAACACAAACATGGGTTGATGTGATATAGGCACCGATATCCAACCATTTTGATAATATATTAAATATATATCTATAAAACTTATCTGATGCACATGGAATGAGATGATAAAAAATGGTCAATCATGATGTGATCCCCTATAAATAGATCACATTATTGTTTGAATGTTCATGCATAATGGTCATGCACTAGTTTTTGGCTATTTACATTGGCACATATAAATTGATTTACTTTAATTATATTTCCAATAAGAACAATGTCATCCTTAAGATTAGAGAGGAATTCCCCATATTTAATTTGGAAGGAGTCAATGTAACATCATTATTCCAACTCTCATTGGTTTATATAGAGGGGTACCTTAACAAAAAGGATCTTGACCCTTTTCCATATATATATATATGTGGTGTTCGATGGTACAATAGTAGGGTAAGGGGAGGATTTAATTCAATAAATAAGGGTCATTGTGATAAAAGATGTGGCAGATGTCTTTGTGGACCCTGAATCACACTTATATGTGTTTCAAACTACACCATTTCCCACATGTTATTAAATTATTTTAATCTATATCTATTATAGATAAGAGTGGGAATAGAATCCAAGTCTCATTGGGTGGGCCCATAGTATATATAGTCTTAATAATCCTACTTGTGGTTTGAAACTCCATATATTTATCTCTATATTTCTAGTTTGAGTACCACTAGTTATATATTTATAAGTGTCAAAAAAATGATTGGTTTTAGTGGCTACATACACCACTCTCAACCTTGAGATTTATTATATACCACAGTCTAAAGGAATGATTAATAACAACATGTAGTACATAGTTGATCTCAATATGTTTATGAATCCAAAATTTGACCCACATACGTAGATCGATACCTAGTTCAAGATGTGCTCAACCAACAAACTCTATAGCTCAAACAAAGTGATATTATGTGGGATAGTTCTAGAGAGGTCTTGCAAGGGTGGATTTGGGGAGTGGTATCTATCTATACTATAGGTGCATTCTATATTACTATTATTATCTAATCCCCTTTCTTCATGATTCTAGACCAATAATGTAAATAGCTAAATATGGATGAAGGTCCTATGATTGAATGATTTGGGTGACACTAGAATGTTAGAGAGTATCGATAGGGAAACTTGACTATCTAGTCTAGTGAGCACTTGGATGTAGAGGAGCTATAGATAGAAGGTCAACCTCTAAAAATATGGGGTCCTAGTTATATATATAGGGTCAGATGCATAACTTTCATATATATATATATATATATATATATATATATATATATATATATATATATATATATGACCCCATATTTTTAGAGGTTGACTATATATATATATATATGTATATATATATAAAGGTATTTTATGACACAACTAACTTACTTCATGTACCATATAGCTTTATATTCCACTCTTTACTCTATTTAGGATAATATAATTGTTAATGTCAAACTTCATTTTACTCTTGTGTATTTTCACACTTTTATTGGGAGGGTTTCCTTCATCCAATTATGACCATCATAATTCATGTCATCAATTGCAATTCCTCCCATTATGGGATAATCAAATCAACCTAAGATCTACGTGAACTATGTAGGCACTGCTTAGTTACATATGGTAGCTAGTGTCAGATCAACCATCATACCATCCTTTTTTTCTCCATTTTCCTATTTATAAGCCATGTTTCCAAAATTAACTAATTTTACACTTGTCCTGACTTAGGGGCATCATAAATAGGAACATATATTGAACTCTTTCTTTTAATTATGACTTTTAATTATTTGATTTAATTTTTGTGTGCATGTTTATTTGATTACTTATTTGTGAGTTATGTTATTGATTGAGTCTTGGCTTAATGTATTGACATCCATAGTGTCATCATGATATTTTATATAATTATGTGTGTTGTCACATAGTTGAATTTGATCTAGTAATTATGTACTTGACACATATGTTACCATACTTTATTTATAGTTATGGCATATCATATCATCTTCAAAATTAAAAATCAAGCTGTAAAGGATATTTACAAGTGCACCCATAATATCCCCTTGCTGCTAATATCATCCTCATGGTTAAGTGTGCTATCATGATAAATCATAATAACAAAATTAATTATCACAAATGGATATACATTTTAAACATGATAAAATCATACAAATGAGAATATACAAGATAGTCAATCATCAAACCCATCAGATCTATATCATATCATAACATTAGAAGTAAATTACAATATAAAGTAATAATCACATAATATAAAACATCATAAAGAGAAACATATGTACATCAAATCAACATCCAATAATCCACATAAAGTATAAATAAAATGAACATCATATATATACTAAAAAATACATGAGTTTAAAATAATGTCCATATATACATAAAAAAATGTTTATACATCATGCATAATTCTCATATATAAAAAATTAGTGCATATAATTCAACATTCACTATAAAATTTTACTGTGTCACTCAGGGGGTGGAATCCCCTAAGAAGATATAGGTTTTAGGTTATCTTGGTAGAAGCTCTATCCCATGTTATGTGCATGACTCATCTGTAGAGACCCATCAACCCTATTTATGGTGATGGCTAACCCACTAATATCTGTGTGGATGTCTTTTGAGTCATAGAAGACTAAACTGATCTCTAACTATTATACTCCTAGAAGTATGGTATTGTATGTCTATGAGGTATTGCATTATCATATAATTATCTATAGTATCTAGACCTATCCTTGGCTCACTCTATGTTTTATAGATCCCTATCCAAATTAGATTATGTCATAATCTATAAAGTAGAATATTTCTTCCCACAAAGCTTATACACATCTACTCGAGCCCTATCCTACTTGATTATTATAGTCATTAACTTAATGCATCTCATAGATAACTATTGGTGTATGGACATCATTCACGTAACATGTCACATTAATGTGCCAATAGATATGTGCCTAATTATGATCAACTACGTAGTCTGGTAGTCTCACCCTGGGTTCCTACTAGCCATGCCTATAATTAGGCCCTCTCCTATTCTAGGTTAATTATATTTTTCACCTTGGATATAATATCTCTATGTAGTCTATTAGTAGTGGCCTATTCCTAAAATAACCTAATAAAGGTGGATGGACCTTCTAAATCCTTTGTAACCACTCCTCTATCTTTTATAATCACTAAAAGAAAAAAATCATTTACTAAAGTGGCATGGTCTGTGTACACCATCATATGTTAGGGAAATAATATTACATAATTGAGGTATCTAGGATCTCACAAATATCTTCTCTCCCCTACCCATATTTTAACTCCAACACCACTATCTTGTCCATCCTCCATCATGGAATCTACCCTATCCATTGATATCTTACTCAATACCTTGACCATATCCCGAGCTTCCATCCTCTCCACTATCAATGATCATGGTGATAGGCTAATACACATGTAATGGAATCTATATCTATGTATGCCCTCTCCTTTCATTCCCATATCTATCTCTATCTTATTACACCTACACTAATATATTATGCATGCTTCTCCATCTCTATTATTGTGGGTAGTCTTAGGATACTAGCTATCATGCTATATATGATGCCTAAGAACTTATGATCTTAGTGAATTTGGCCTTGTAAGTATAGTTTTCTACTGATGTACCCACCATACTATATATATCCTTGTCATACCTACATCTTCCTCTCCATCTGGATAGACCTAGGGCACCACTAGTACCCTAATCCAACCTGCAATACCTATGATCTAATCACAAGATATCCCGACTCATTGATATATTATGTAACATGTGAAAAATAGTGGGGTCCATCTAAAACATCTATTTTATCCCATACTAAGTCTACACTCTATTAATATGATACCTCTTAATTTTGAACTCATGTTGGCCTTTAATATAACATACTAAGCTCATACATATGGTCAAATCATCTTCCTTAGGCTATCCAAATTGTATATGGAAATAGGGCCTCCAAATCACATGTGAATTAATTAGGTCATATATCACTTAATGATATAAGGTTATGTCCTCTTTCTTTCTTCATATCCCTACTCTAATTATGTACCATACTAATGCTAAGGGCTCATCTAGTGATCAATGTATCCTCTACCCTAAGGGATGCCCAACCATGATATGTTCCCAGGACCACATCTTCAATAGGGTCAATGGCCTAATGTTATAACCACCTCTATATGCCACCATTTGTAATTATATATATGCATATTATAGAACCATAAGATCCTAGGAAAAAACAAAATATTCATCATACATATCCCTCATTAGTCCTCTTAGGACCATGTGGAAGAATCAATCACTCTTATTATCTAGTGGGATGCATTTAAAATATCCATAAGAACCAACCTATAACATCCCTAACCATACTTTTTTCATGATTTAATGACTCATCCTAAAATTAGGATGCACATAATCATACACACATACTATATATTGGATTTCACCTCCCCTATTGGTAGTAAAAATGTGCTATTATTTGATTTCCATTTCTCAAATAGAGAAATAAGAAATAGTCTATCCACTTGAATGATTATAACTTGTGTCATATGGAAAATACTTAAAACATATATTAGGCATACAACCTCATCCATCCAAATATGTGGTATGTTGATCACCTGTGATCAGCTATTATGTACTATGATCACCTAAATCTAGTGCTACAATCAAGACATGTTAACACACTTAGTAATTTTCTAATCAATCCATTAGATCATCTTTCTATCCTATAATCACCATTTCATCATGACCATATAGATAATCATCTAAAATTTTAAAAAAATCAAAGCATCTAATAAAATATGCATTTATAAACAACACCATCCATTTTGTACAATTGGTGATTTTTACACTATATAGAGTGATTTTGCTCTTCCACAAGGCTATTTTAACATTTTCCACATTATTTTTCTAGTTCTCCTCTATATATAAATTTCACCAATACACAAAGTGTTTTTACTACTACGTACGGATATTTCACCACTATTCCAAATGATTTATCTACTTTTAAACTAGTTTGGTGATTTCACCATATTCCCATCACTAAAAACCATGTTCTCACCATTTTTAAATATTTTTAAATCTATTTTCATGATTTCATCATTTAGTAAATTTTAACCCTACTTTAGCATTGGCTCTAATTTAGTCATGAAATCATTATTTTAACCATGATATCCAATTTTATTCATACTATCTCTATTTTAGTCATGATTCCAAAATTTCCAATAATGATTCTAATATTTGTGAAAGCATTTTCACTAATTTCATGGTCAATTTTTCCACTACAAAATTTTCCTTTTGTGGAGAAATCACCATACCATCTACTCAAACCTAGCATTTATGACACTTAATGTTAAAATTTTGCATAATTTTTTATGTACCAGTGCACTACTCTTAGGTGGTCACCTACACTCTCTTGCATGCTCTCCAAGATTCCCATGATGAATAATTTGAGTTGTTCTTCTTTTAGCACTTGTGCATGAAAAATAAAGATCTAAATTCTCATGGATAAGAATGAAAATTATATTTTTCACCCCCAAAAGGCTATTTATATCCCAAATTTGTTTTTTTACCATCTTATTATATTCCCTTTGCTCCCAGGAGGTCTATTTCTAGTTCTTTTCACCATTTTCTTCCCATTTTCAACCATTTTATTTTTTTGAGACCTATTCCACTATGATATGTCTCATTTCTTTATTTTAGAATGCCCAACCATCAAATCTACATTCTATCCACTCCATCAAGGGGTCATCCTAGGGCATATTAGTTTACCTAGGGCATTTAGGTGAGAACATTATTAATAAAAAATTATCATTTTAAACCATATCACCTAGGGCATGATCATATTTTATGTCAAATTTTATTCTAAAATATGTTACTTCATCAAATGTCTCGTAATGCCCTTTTAAATAGGTGAAAAATTTAGACACTTCATTTTTATCATTTCCATGTCCAAATTGGTATTTAAATGAGTTTTCACAATAATTCACAAATTAAACTAGAATTTGTCAATTATCCCAAATTAATTTCTATGCATATCTCAAAACACATTGGTGCATAATTAATAGGGTAATACATTGCATTAGGTCATATATTTCATTAATAATATTATAGATCAATTAATTTATTTATTAATACCACCCTAATTTAATTAAATCAAATGATTAATTAAAAAGGAACATTATAAAAAGTGACCACATCATCATAATCATTATTTATTAGCTAATTAATTAACACTAATAGGATATTCTATGGTATTTACGTGTCATATTTTCCAAAACAAATTATCATATTTTCTTACTCACTTATCTACTTGAAAATTTAAAATCATATTCCAAAATTTAAAGGTGTCCTAACAAGGTAAGTTAAATGTTAAGAGAGTAGTGTGAAAGCAAGATATATGCAATGAACTTACACTATCCAAACCATCATGAATGGATATTTTTACAAGTACTTACACACTCTAAACCTTCATGAATGGATATTATTACATATACTTACACACTCCATATCATAGCATTTAATTCTAGCCTTTCATTTTAGAATTGATCCTTATCTATTAATCTTCATTATCATCAGATGGTACACATCAATCAAGAAAATATATAAATCAAATGTCCACTTTCGATTCTAAATAAGATTTAAATTGATAAAATAATTCTATTTAATAACCTTATAAAGCTTCATTAACATCCATCATGCATCATAAAATCATTAATTTGGTAAGGTGTTATGTGTATGAAATCATAAATACATCATGTCTATGAATTAATCCTAGATCAGATAAGATAGATCATACCTACACTTATGAGTGGGATACACTTGTTAAGAAGGAACATGACTAATATGGGGATCTGCTAGACCTGATTAGGGGATCACTCATCATAAAATGTCATTATAGGAAGGGTTCTAAAGCTTATATATAACATAATCACATAATGACCCTAATGGAGTCTTAATGTTTAAAATTTTCACTTTATTTTAATAGCAAGAAAGTACATCTAATCTAGTGCACACCAAAGCTTGTGGGACAAAGTGGGGGTTAGAAACAATAAAATAAACAACTAAACTAAACATATACTAGAAGACATATACTCATGTAAATATATATAGAATCTTAATACATGGAGAGAAGAATACAAATGCATTATCTATCTACTCTTACAAAGGATAAATAAATTTATAAATACCTACCTTTGAATATGAACCTATTGAGCCTCAATCTCTCCCTTAGCCAAGGTGCTTCGTAATAAATTGTTGTGGTATGTAAGGATAACCAAGATAAATTAGATCTAGGCTACATAACCTATCTAAGAATCCAAAAGACTTATCTATAAGATAAAATACATATTTCTAAAGAAATTATAGAACCCTAAACTTTATTCCTCAAGTAGAATGGTCAATAAGCAAATGTTCACTTACACTTCTTCACTGATAATTCTTCTCTTATAAAATGGTGGGAAATGAACTTGTATATATAGGTATATCTTTACTTAAATCCTCTCGATAATGTCAATTGTATAGATTAAACCTAGTGTGTTTTCAAGGATGATTCACCATGTTTGAGCTAGGTTAGTGAAAAGGCTAACAAGCCAAGAAAGTGAAAAATACCCCTAAATTGTACTAGGTTGACCCAGTCAACCTAGTATAGCTAACTGTCCAAAAGGGTGTAAGGAAAGAAAAGGAGGATGAAAAGAGGAAAAATATTGGAAGAAGTACTAAGAAGAATAAGCTTAGGGTAAATGGTATTAGGAGACAAGTGCTTAGATGGAAAATGTCAAAAGGGACAACAATCTTATAAAGCATCGATGGTCTACCCACCCCTTTCCTAGTGCACCCCTTAAGGCATGAACTTAGAAATATTGAGACTTGATAGGTTCCTATAAGATACAAAGTGTCAGTAATCAATATAAGTTTAAAAATATTGTGTATATAAATGTGCCACTCAAAGCTCATTATGTGTCATGTAAGTGCAACATGGGATGGTGCTTTAGGATAAAACATGATAACACACAATGTTGATGCTAAGTAAAGTGAAATAAGTAGAAAATAATATAAATGAAAGGACTAAACTAAAAAACACATACCTTTAACTTACCTTAGTATCGTAGATAAATAAGTATACTATAAGAAAGTGTGAAGGCATCCAATGTAGAGAACACTAGATGAACCTGTAGAAGTTAGTGCAAAAAATAGCCAAAAATTAAAATTTTTGGAAGATAAACATGTGATAGTTAGGAATGATGAAGAAGATAATTAGCAATTTATAATTGGTAACACAATGTTTTTATAATATTGAAGGTAAATAAATGACAAAATAATGGAAAATGAATGACAAATGATTGGAAAATGAATGACAAACGATAAGAAATAAATGAAAAATGATATTAAATAAATGACAAATGATATTTGAAAGACTTTAAAGTATAAATGGAAAAAAGGAACGTTAATTCAAGAAAAAAACTAAGATATGTAAGAAATTTAAAAGTAAGATCATGTAATATAGGCAAAAATGAAAACATGAAAGAAAGAAAATGAAATGTAGTTCAAGATGGAAGACAAATATGAAGAAGGCATATATGTAATAATGGCATAAGGGTGTGGTCTCAACTATCCACAATAAGAGAAGTATAATAATGAAAAATGAAAGAAAAGAGTGATCCATAGTTACTCAAACATGTTATTTTTCTCTAAGGATAAATAAAACTGAAATAAAGTAATGCTAGCATGTCTTTAAAGAGATGAAGAAGAAGTAATAATTAAAAGAGTGAAGACGAATTTGGAATTACAATTTAGATATCAATGGGGAAAATGAAATGGGTGGAGGGGAGAATGAAATAAAAACCAAGGTATAAGAACTCTTTATCAAAGTTAAGACACTCAAATTAGGTTTGTCAAAACATGAAGACTTTTAACCTTAAGGACTCTAAAGAACATATCTTAGCTACACAAGTCTTATATAAAAAAATGCAATATATAAATCATCTCATGAAGGCTATATGCATGAAAATTAAAATGGACCTACCTCACCACAACATGTTCCTCATTCCTCAGGACCCCTTATAAAGTTTTTGATCTACTATAAAGATTGGGTACTTGCATGAGAAAGTAGGTAGCACCATAGAGTTTTTTGAATTCCCCTACTCCAATTTCCTAGCCTACTGCACCCCAAAGGACCTCTTCTCTATATGAGGCCAACTATGGAGTTTAAAATTTGATTAGATATAGGAGATGTGATTAGAATAATGTCTTTTGATGTGATTTTGACTTTTGAGATTTTGTGTGTTACCTTTTATATATCATTACCTTTTGTTTTCAAATGATTTGGATTTTAAATTTCTTGATGGATTTTTCTATTCCTCCTCTATACAAATTTGGAAGACCAAACATGGGTGATAAATATGACTTTCATTTGAATACTTGAGATAATATTGCTAAGATAAAGGAACTTTGAAGAGCATGGGGTCTAAGAGTCTCATAAATCTAGGTGAAATAAAAGTGCTATCTTGACTTCAACCTTGTTTTATCCAATGTGGAGATGAAATAAAGGGGAAATCAAGAGAAATGAAACATGGAATAATTTTAATTACTTTAAATTTAAAAAATGTGATAGAAGGAAAAAAGTGATACAATGACAGTAAAGTGTGATTCCTTATCATAAGAATGAGGGAAATGGAGGAAAACATGATAACATAGATTGTGCAAATTCCATATATGAAAAGAAAAAAAAAGCTAAAGTTGAGAACAAGAATCAAAAGCATTTCATTATAAAAGGAATGATAAGATGGTAATTTTATGAGGAGTGTTGGGTCCTATCCATGGTATTTTACTACAAATCATAAAATAAAAACCCATGAGGGTGACAAAAAGAGAAAACTATAAAACATAAGTGAGGAAAAGATGCAAAAAGATGGTAATTTTGTGAGGAGTGTTGGTTCCTATCCACTGTCTTATGAAGAAACTCACAAAAAAACCCACAAGGG
Source organism: Torreya grandis (assembly GCA_037957365.1). Taxonomy (NCBI): domain Eukaryota; kingdom Viridiplantae; phylum Streptophyta; class Pinopsida; order Cupressales; family Taxaceae; genus Torreya; species Torreya grandis. The sequence goes on along the minus strand of JARHVA010002965.1, from coordinate 1,469,515 downwards.
TGCCAAAAGAGAAATGACAAAAGATAAAGAAGACTATGCTACATCAAGAGGTAAATGATAAATAAAGGGAAAAAAATTATCATAAGGCTACTAAGGTAAATAATGACATAAAAATGAAAGAGAGATATAAGGACAAAAATGAAAACAAATGCCAAATTTAATGTTGAATAAAACCAAAGAATGTAAAGGAAAAAAATGATGTTGGTAAAATGAAATTAAAGTAAGGAAATAAAAATGCAGAAAAACAAAGAAACATGAGACAAGAGAACAAGTATGATCTATGCTAACATATGTATCAAAGATGATCATGTGAAATACAAGTCTATAAGTCTCGAAAGGTTTCTTAAAGCTCAATTTGGTTTGTATAATGCATTGTAAAATAAGAGTGGACATTGTAATATGCCCCAATGGGTAATTAGATGTAGGGATTGGCATACAAGATGCCCCAAAGGCTAAAGGGACAGGTGGATGGACATCAAAAGATACCCCAACATGTGAGTTGGAGTGAGGTAAAATTAAATCATTAAAATGATTTACAATGGGTTGGTGGGTACATTTGGAGATAGGTAAATGTGTTGGTTTGTTATATTTTAAGGAGGTTAAATGTGACATATGATGTGTAGGAGAGATATGAGGAGATAAAGGAGGTAATGGAGGACCATGGATGATATGCTTTGGAATAGGCATTTGAACTAAGTAATTTTTTAGTTCATGTGGCCTAAGAGGTTGAGGTTCAATATATGCAATAATATGTCTAAATTTGTTCATGTTAGCTATCCTTTCCCTATTGGTGTAAGAAGAAGGATCAACTATGGTTTGAATAAATTAATAGATGAGGTTTTTTCATTAGGTAGTTGATGTTGATGTGATTGTGGTTTTTTAGATTGAATTTGAGAAGATTGAAGATATTCTTGATAATGTTGTTTTGTGAGAGTATCAAGATTTAAATGTGGACCAAGTAAGGAAGAAACAAAAAAATGGTGAAGATCATGACAAGACTCATGAAAATGACCTATGGTATCATGTCACCAAAAAAACTTATCAATATTGTACCATCTTGGAGGAGGTTTTGAAGGATCAAAACTCATGGGTTTAGAGGGTGGAAATTTATTCTTCAGTTATTCTAGACTCAAGGGAGGGTGGGTTGGGTTAAAATTGGTTGAATTGGATGTTCCACTTTGAGGTTGGGGAAACTTGGATGAATTAATGTTATGATAAGATAATTTAAAAGGTGCTTTATTAGTTGTTTTAGATGGTTCAAATTGAGTCATATGAAAGTGTTGCCTTTTTACTTGGTTTAAGGCTTCATCTAAATTTTGAGGTGAAAAGATTTGAACTTTGTATTGAAGAGGAGGTTTAAGAGTGATGAAAAATAGTTTTGAAAGAATATCATCATTCATGTTATGGTCCACTTTATCAGAGAGATACTTCCATAACTTGATGAAATTATGAGTAAATTCATTAGGAAGTTTCTTGATATTAATGAAATGGCTAAGGTAATTTTCAAGAAGGTCATCATGTTAGAATTCCTTCACTAGAGCATTAACTAAATCCTCTAGTTATGAGATGTAATGTCTAGGAAGTTTTTTTTACATTCAGGTGCATCACCAACAAAGGATTTGTCTAAGAGCCTGGTAGTAGCAAAGGTGTTAGTTTGGACCCATTACTTATAGAGATTGCTTAAAGATTTAAGAAAGATATTAGGGTATTTAGTTTCATTATATGTGATAGTTGGAAATGTGTTTCCCATATCTATGGATGCAATGAAAGGGGATAAAGGTTCATTTTGAAGATGTTGAACCATTTTTCTCTTTATTGAAGTTTGAGGGATGATATTTCCGTTGGAATATCCAAGAGGAGGAGGGACAAAATTTGGATTTGGTTGAGACATGATGACTTGAGGTGGTTGACTAGTCATGTTTAATAAATGTTGTTGTATGTACATCATTTGAGACTAATTTGAATTTTTCATGATGTTCATTTGTTTTATGACTTGGGCAAGAAGTTGAGTTGTATCAATAGGTGGATTGGTGTTTGTAGTTGGGGAATTAGTGTTGGTAGGAAAAATATTGTTTGTGTTGGTGGGAGGAGGATTCTTTGTAGGTGGAGGATTATAAAAATTGGTATTTGGAAGAGGATTAGGATGAATGACTTTAACTACATTACATTATGTAGTGATTGATTTTGATTTAGGAGAAAGGGAAGGAAGAAATTGGATAGTTTCATTTGAAGTAATGAAATAAATGAGGTTATTATCCAAGTCCTTAATTATGTAATGTTCTGGATTAAGATATGGATGAAAAGACATCATCATGATGAAACAATACTAGATAACCACATAAGGGGAACAAAAATTGATAAGAAATAGTATAGGGTTGATTGGGTTGATCTTGTATAGTAAATATGGGATAAAAAGGGTCTATAAATAGTATAAGTCAACTAGGTTGATCTTTTATGGCAAACAAAGACTAGAAAAGGTCTATAAATAGTACAAGGTTGACTGGGTCGATCCTGTATAGTGAATAGAGGCTAGAAATATGCATATTCCTTGTTTTAATTATATCTTTATTTCTACTCATCTATGTTTCAAACCATAAAATGTGTTGGGTTCATGATGACATAGAGAAATTCAAAAAAGAAAGATGAGAGAGTTGATATAAAGTTGTTAATAATACAATTTTCCAAGTAATGTAAAGAAGGAAGTGATGAAAGGAAACAAACAGTCAATTGGATCAATGTTGGCCAATCCAATTGAGGCACACAAATAGAAAACTTGCACTAACATTGCATAATGCAAGTTTTTACATACACAATTGAGAAAAAAAAAATAAATCAACTTGGAAAGTAAAGCTAACTAAGTGGTCAACCTAATTGTTAATTAGATTATTAAGATATGTTTTTTAATGTGATTAGATGTTGTCTATAAGCAAGGAATTAGATAGCAATATAATGATGGTTTCAGGTAGTTTGGACTGAAAAGAACTATAGTGGTAATGATATGAGCTTGGTATTGGGGCCTAAATCCTCAATTCACATATCCCAGTGATAAGGGTGTCAAGTGCTTAGCCAGAATATACCATTAACCATGATTTATACTTGACCAGAGCATCAATTCAACTTCCCCCTTGGTGATGAAATCTAAGTAGGTTATACTAGGGTAGACAAAATGTTAAAGTAATTATTTATGTTTTTGTGATTTGGTCATGTGTGCATAAAATATAAATAATAAAACTAAGTGATTAATTAAAAATCCCCTAGTTAAATTATATGAGCTATTCTAAGCATTCAAGTAATAAGAAGTGAAATGTGTGAACTAATTACTAACAAATATGAGGTTAACTCCAAATTTGAAATAAGATATAGTGTTGACACCATATTCAAAAAATATAGAATAGGGTTGAGAGGGTTAAACCTATACTGTGGAAGCAAAGTTTGAAAATGAATTGGGTCAGTAGTGCTGATCTAGTTATTTTAGACAAAAAATAAAACACAGAATTGGGTCGATAGTGTTGATCCAGTTGATTGTGTAAAGATAGTTTTAAGGATTGAAAACTGGGAAAGGAAAGATAGAAAATAAATAAATAGAAAGGTAGAAAGGAACCTTGGTAGGTTAGAGATGTAATGAAGGAAGATTTTTGATGAAGAACCTTGAAGTATACTTGCGAAACCTATAAATTAGGTCAACAATATTGATCAAGTTGTATGGGAACTTACTAAAAAGTGCTAAAACTATAAGGGATCAATTGGGTTAACGTAGTAATCTAAACTAGGTGTTTGAAAGGCTAGAAACCTATAGTCAATCGATTGGGTTGATCTAGTTACATGTTCCTAAAAACTTGTGCACAAATAAAAATAGTTGGGTCAATAGAATTGGTCTAATATGTCAAAATATATGATAAAAATGAAGATCAAAAGAATGAAATAACGTGAAATAAATCCTACAAGGTTTAGTTTCATGTTAGGTTCACTAGAATATATACACTAAAAAATGCATCATGTCTATAAATTAATCCTAGATCAGATAAGATAGATCATACCTACACTTTTAAATGGGATACACTTGTTAAGCAGGAGTATGACTAATATGGGTATTTTTTAGATCTGATCAGGGGATCACTCATCATAATATAGTATGTTAGGAAGGGTTATAAATCTTACAGTTTAACATAATTGCACAACATCCCTAATGGAGTCCTAAGGTTTAAAATGTTCACTTTATTCTAATAGAAAGAAATTAAATCTAATCTAGTGCACACCAAAGCTTGTGGCACAAAGTCAAGGTTAGAAACAATAAAACAAAAAACTAAACTAAACATATATTAGAATACATATACTCACATCAATGTATATGAAATCCTAATACATGGAAAGATGAATATAAATGCATTATATATCTAATCTTATAAAGGAGAAATAAATTCAAGAATACTTACCTTTGAAGATGAACCAATCGAGCCTCAATCTCTCCCTTGGCCAAGGTGCTTTACAAAAAAATGTTTTTGCATGTAAGGATAACCAAGATAAATAAGCTCTAGGCTACATAACCTATCTAAGTATCCAAAAGACTTATCCATAAGACAAGATCTATATCTCTAAATAAAGTATGGAACTGTAAGTTTTATTTTTCAAATAGAATGGTCAATAAGAATATGTTCACTCTCAATTATTTTCTAATAATTATTCTTTTACAAAATGGTGAGAAATGAAATTGTATATATAGGTGGATCTTTCCCTAAATCCTCTCAGAAACATTGGCTATATAGGGTTGACCCAATCAAACTAGTGTGTTTTCGGGGACAATTCACTAGGTTTGAGTTAGGTCAGTCAAAAGGGTAATAATCCAAGAAAGTGAAAAATACCATTAAACTATAATGGGTCAGCCTAATCTACCCAGTACTACTAACTATCCAAAAGGGTGTTAAGGCAAGAAAAGGAGGATATAAAGAGGAAAAAGATTGGAGGAGGTAGGACTGAGAAGAATAATCTTATGGTAAATGATTTTAGGAGACAAGTGTGTATATGGAAAGTGGAAAAAGGGACAAAAATATTATGATGACCCTTTCTTGGTGCACCCCTTAAGGCATGCACTTAGAGAGACTAAGACTTGACAAGTTCTTACAAGATATAAAGTGTCAATAATCAATAAAAGTTTGAAAAGATTATGTGTCATTGTTTTAGCCATGATATCAACTTTTCTTCATAGCATTTCTATTTAAATCATGATTCTAACACTTCCAACAATGATTCTAATGTTTGTGAAAGCATTTTCACTATTTGCATGGTCAATTTTTCAATGACAAAATTTTCATTTTGTGGATAAATCACCATACCATCTACTCAAACCTAGCATTTATGACATTTAATGTTAAAATTTTAAATATTTTTTTATATACTAATGCATTAGTTTTAGGTGGTCACCTACACTCTCTCGCATGTTCTCCAAGATTCCCATGATGAAGAATATGAGCTATTCTTCTTTTATCACTTGTGCATGAAAACTAAAGTTCCAAATTCTCAGGGAGAAGGATGAAAATGATATTTTTTTCACCCCAAAAGGTTTATTTATAGCCCAAATTTGTTTTTTTACCATCTTATTATATTCCCTTTGCTCCCAAGTGGTCTATTTCTAGTTCCTTTCACCATTTTATTCCCATTTTATTTTTTTGAGGCCTATTCTAATATGATATGTCTCATGTATTTATTTTATAATGCCCGTCCATCAAATTTATTTTCTATCCACTCCATCAAGGGGTCATCCTAGGGCATATTATTTTACTTAGGGCATTTTGGTGAGAACATTATTAATAAAAAATCATCATTTTAAACCATATCACCTAGGGCATGATCATATTTTATGTCATATTTTATTATAAAATCTGTTACTCCACCAAATGTCTCACAATGCCCTTTTAAATAGGTGAAAAAATTACACACTTAATATCTATCACTTCCATGTTAAAATTGGTATTTATATGAGTTTTCACAATAATGCACAAATTAAAATAAAATTTATCAATTATCCCAAATTAATCTGCATAATTTCTATGCATATCTCAAAACACATTGGTCCATACCTATTTGGGCTAATATACTACATTGGGTCATATATTTCATTAATAATATTCTATATCAATCAGTTTATTTATTAATGCCATCGTAATTTAATTAAATCAAATGATTAATTAAAATGTAACATTACAAAAAGTGACCACATCATCATAATCACTCTTTACTGGCTAATTAATCAACCAATAATAGGATATTCCATGGTATTTACATGTCATATTTTCCAAAAATTAATTAATATTATTTTCCTACATGACTTACCCACTTGAAAATTTAAAATCATATTCCAAAAGTCAAAGGTGTCCTTCACAAGGTAAGTTTAATGCTAGGAGAGTAGTGTACAAGCAAGGCATATGGCATGAACTTACATAGTCCAAACCCTCACGGATGGATATTTTTACAAGTAATTACAGACTCTAAACCCTCATTAAGGGATATTATTACATACACTTACACACTCCATGTCATAGAATTTAATGCTTGCCTTTCATTTTATGATTGATTCTCATCCATTAATCTTCATTCGCATTAGATGGTCCACATCAGTCAAGAAAATTTATAAATAAAAGGGCCACTTTCCATTATAAAAAAGATTTAAATTGACAAAATAATTCTATTGAATGACCTTATAAATATTCAATAACATCCATCATGCATCATAAAATCATATAGTTGGTAAGGTGTTACACCGTCGAATTGCCCAAGTGCAATATACAAACCTTTTACAACTACATAGGAGAACATCACTCTTTACAATAAAGTTATCACAAGAAAAGGTATAAAAATGTGTTTACTTGTTTATTTATTTGTTATCTTCTTTATCTTTCTCAATCAAAGACATGCACCTAGGCTAGCATTATGTTTCAATTGTTTTTGATTTATTACTAACTATAAAACTAACCTTTAAAATTATGTGTTATAATATAATTAGGATGAGATTGTAAATAATAATTATAGGAGATATGTTCTTCTATTTTAGAACTAATATATTCATTATCTTACTCACTATATGTTTATTCTCAATTATAATCATAATAATTTGCTTCATAATCATATTCCTCATATACATCATTAGATTTTTTAATCATAGAATCACCATCATTAGTCCATTCATTAGAGTTATCATAAGGTATAACATTACTACAAAATATAAAATATAAAGGATCGAGACTATTAGGGTCCTTAGTGAAGGTAGACATTTTGAAGTTACTAAAGCCTAGGATGGTATGAAAGAGGAGGATAAGACTTATTCCAAAAACACACTCCCACATAGATAGATAAAATACTTAGAAGGAATAATGTATTTAATAAATAAATCTTAAGAATAATTTATCTAGAACTCTAATACAAAAATTTATAATCAATGCTCGAATAAAAGATGTTGGTTCACAAATATGTTTTATCTAAAATTAAACTAATGAAATAATAACCATTTAATTAGATAGAAACTAATAGAATAAAAGATAGCTATAAATTAGTATAATATACATAAAATATATATTTACAACTATAAATTAAACATGCAAATTTGAATTCACCATTAATATGTATAAAGGGAGAGAGAGAATCTCATCTTATTTATCGCACTTACCTAGTATGCATATGTCTATTTTATATATTAATGATGGGTAAAAGGGACTATATTATGATTTTTTTTTAAATTAATTGTATTTTTTGTTTTAGTCGATATTGACTATTAGTGAACATGATCAATAATTGATTTAGACATGTAGTAGTTGATCTTGACCATATTAGTGCAACATTCTAATTTCTTATATGACAGTTTACATGTGTTATAAATTCAATTCTCTTCCTTTTCAATCCTTTCAACATGATCACATTCATATAAAATATCAAGCCCTATTTTTTGTATAAAAAATTGAGATATCAATTGGGGCAGGGCGAATTAGGTGAAAATAATTAAGTTGGACTAACCTTGGTTAATCCCTATTAATTAACCAAGCAGTGCATTATTTTCCACTTCTCCAAAGACGGTTAAAATTCAAATTTAGTGTATGTGTGTAATGGCAAAAGTAAAATTAGATGATCTTTATCCTATTTTACCCTTATCACAAACATTTAAAATGCAACCTTAAAATACTAGAGATGTATCTTTAATGATTTAGTATAAGAAAATGTAATTTTATATAGATTTTGTAATGTAAGATTACTTATCCCAAATGTTTTCTAGAAACTATTTATATATAGGAATCTTTTTGAATTTGATTTAAAGACCTAATGGCATGCTAAAACAAACCCAAAATAAAACCAAAAGGACAAAATCAAAAACAATGAATATAAAGGAAACATGCCCAAAGATTTATTTTTAAAATTTAAATGGTCAAGATAAACTTAAATGGGTCAAGATCTATTGTTGTAACCAACTTGGGATAAGAATAACCTCGAGATGATGAAAGGGATTTAGATATATATCTATTTTTAAAGCATGAGACAAGTGGTGTGGATGGGAAAAAGGATCGAAAATTTATGGAAAAAAAATAAAACATAAATTACATGCACCACTAAGTATTTAATTCTTATCTAGAAACCCATATAAGAAAAGCAGCTAAAAGACATTGTAAGACAAGGCTTTTGCTAAATTTGGGCTTCCATAGAAACTAGACTTCAAATAATTCAATGACTTATAAGATCAAGTCTAATAAGAGGTGGGGAATGCAAGGCCAAATTTCTACCTTTCCTATTTAAATTATGTTTTTTATATTCTAACATTGATATCATGTTGTTAAATAAAATTGACACTTATAAAATTATAATTACTTCACATGATGTTTTGAGATGATATTCACATGATTTGTTGAGATAATATGATTCTTGTAATTTTTATATGTATCTCATGCATGTTTGTACATACCACTTGAGATTGTTTCAAGTTGAGTTACTTTGTCTATCTAGGTAAAAAAATTAATGTGTGGGTTATAGGAGGTAATGTGAGGGAACTATGACTACACCAAACATGGGTCTACCAAAGGTATTAGATGAATAGTGTATATCATGATACCCAAAATTAAAATCTAATCATATTTATCTTGTTAAATAGTTTTTATTATTTGGTTTTTTTGACCAATCTGACACTATTCATCACTTTTCCATACCTTAGAAGTTATTTTAAGCTTCTAGTGAGTCATTTAGGTGAATACATGGTCAAATTAAATTTCCACTTGATTAAACACATGGATTTTTAGGTGCATTTTTCACACCACTTTTTCATTCCTTAAAATTTGTTTTATTCTTCTAGTGAGTCATTTAGGTGAATAGGGAGTCCACTTAAGCTTCCACTTTCCCAAAAACTTAGATGGAATAATAAATACAAGTTTTTCAAGATAGTAAAAATTAGAGAATAAATATCCTTTAAATGTGTATAAGGACATTTGACTAAAGGGATGGGCTTACATATTTTTGGGAACTTTAAAATATATTTGGGAAAACCCATGTGATTATTTATTACATGGGAAAGAGAATATATTAATGTGCATGGGGTGAGCCTTTATTTCCCACATGAATTTGAAATAAAATTTATTACATGGGAAGACTCTTGAAATAAGATCCATCGAATGGGAAGAGACAAGTGTCACATTCCTATTGGATATTGTGTTTTAATTTTTTTTATATAAGATGAGGGAAAAGATTCATTGTAGAAACAATTTAGTCATTATTTTCTTTTTTTGAGGAGATCTTGAGCTAAAGGAGAAGTAAGAGGCTTTGATTAGAGAAGGTTTTCTTGTGGAAATGAACTTGTAGGAGGAGTTATTGCTTAGGAATAAGTGGAGAAACCAAGGTAGGCCTTTCCATTATACCCATGAAAGTATATTATTCTTTGATTTAAAAATTTATTATTCCCTTCTTTTTTGAGAGTTTTCAAAGGGTTTTCATGGCCATATGGATTTCCATTTTTTATAATTTATTTTCTATGGTTGGGCATATAGATGTTTTGTTGTTTTTATCCCTTTTAACACATAGAGAGAAATAAAATCACTCTATTTTTTTTAAAAAAAATCATTTATTTAACTTGATATTGTATTTTTATAATGCCCAAATTATCTTAACTTGTGCATTTGATGTATGCATTCATTGGGTAGGATTTAGGAATGGGAAATATGTTACAAAGGCCTCCTACTTGATTCCATTTTATGGGGTTTGATCATTAGGAAAATTAACATTTTCAAAGTCCTCCCATGGAAAAAGAAAAGGTTTTGGGCTAGGGGAGGTAGCCCAAAATCCTCATTCTCCCATCTCATAGAGGGGAGAGTAGGAAACTTTATTTACAATGTTTGAATTTAAAGTTTTATCAAATATTTTAATCTGTTGTGGATACTATGTGTTCTTAAATAATTTTAATTTGTGTGTTCAAATAAATTATTATTTTCTTTATTAGGTGTTAGAATAAGCCCATTGTAGTGAAGTTTGATAGGTTTAACCATCTAGTTTGCTTGCCAATATTCCATTTTACCTATACATGCCTTCGTTCAACTTATGGGTATTACAAATGCCTAGATATGAGAATACTTGGCTTGGGAGATTCCAAGGGTAGCTAGTTTATGATGATATTTATGGATAGGAGGAGATTTCCTCCTTTATTCATCCATGTGATATGTGTTGGAGATTAGATTTGAATATTTTTTAGTTATTGTAAATGTTATGCAAATGATAGTTAGATATGAGAAACCATTAAATTTAATAATTTTTGTTTACGAGTTTTGAGAAAGAAATGTAGAAATGTATTCTTTGAGATCAAAAACATTAAAGTACCCATTTTTATATCTTATTGAAGGAAAAGGGAAATTTTAAAATTTATGGACATTATTAGCTCAATGAATTCTTGGATTTGAAAATTTGTGTGGAATATTCCATCTTTCTAGTTGTATTATATTAGTGCAAAATAAAATATCGATTTTGATTTGTAAGTGTTAAAATGACATGTTTTTCCTTAGGCCTAAAAATAACTAATATAATTCATCCAATTTTTATTCTAAGCTATAATGACCTAAATATATTAAAATAAATTTATTTGTGTTGTAGATACTACTATGATTTTGTTGATTTTTGTATAATAATTTTATATTTTATGGTTTAAAGTTATGCATTTTTAAAAGAAAATCTACTTCTTTGCCTTAATTTATTTATTTATTAAAATGGAATAATTTCACATGATTTATTTACACACTAATTGACACAAAATTATTGATTTTATGATCTGATAAAAATTTATTTTACAAATTTAGGGGTTATCTAGAGCCTATGGATTTTTTTTGAAAATTTTAGTAGCTTGTAGGACACTTTCACACACAAAACATTTATGTGAAGGGTAGTATACCCTTTTGTGTAGAGTAATAATGTGACCTCAACTGAAAATACCCCATTTGAATGTGTGGTTATGACCTATGCCCTAAGGGTGTTAGAGGTAAAATAACTAATAGGGGGTGAATTAGTGAGCCTAGATATTTCAATTACAATTTCAGCCCTTTAAAACTATTAAAAAATAATTATATATCAACTTGATCAAGAAACATTAATAAGAGAGATCAGTCATTCAAAGAATACACAAGATCAAACACATAACACATAATTACTATGGGAAAACCTCATGGGGAATAAAACCCACTCTCAAGCTTGCAAAACATGGACTACCATTCTATAAGAAATTATAAACAAGAGATTTATCAACTCCTTTAGACTATAAAACTTTGATCATATCTTCTTGACCAAAGGTATTTAGTGAAACACCTAGTTCACAAGGAAAAACTACCCCTAAAGAAGATCAAGTCCTTTATACCCCCTTTGAATTAAACACATCAACACCGGTACTAATGTCTTTAAAACTTGATGATGGATCTGTAACCTCTAAAAAAATTCCCTTTCTATCTCATTAGGGCTCTCACATAGGCATGCCATAATCTTTCTCCTTATTCAATAAAACTATCCTCATATGCACACTTAGAAATCTTCACATATCCTCAAATTTAAAGATAACTATTTTAAAATTAGGAACATGACCTACAAGTCATGCGCATAGTCAACAAACTATTATGTTCATTACAGTCACACTACCTATCCTTCCTTCTTCACTTCAATGCATACTCCTCATAAAAGCCTTCCCTAAAATCTCACATCTAAGTCTTATCTTCTAATTATATAAATAATCATCTTTAATCTCATTATATATAGAGATATAATGAATTATCAATAACTTGGTTGGAAATAATACATGCCTTCACCCTTATGGCATCTTACATAGGTCACACTTAAGCATAATCCACTTTCAAATAGGCCTAAGTCACATTTAGGTCTTATAGAGACCCATTCAGATTTTTCACACTTCTCTAAGCAAACTAAGAACACAAGATTAATTTTCCAACTCATGAAACCATGACACATGATCTATAGTTCCTCTTTAAGTGTCCATATCCATCACAGTACCCTTATGCTTAAACAATATTTTGTGCACATAGTCACCATGAATGAATACATAATCAACTTGTAAACATTTTTTCATATTGCATATGATTGGTCAAAAATTCATAATTCACATATATCATCCTTATATATTATAAAACACTCCCATATATATAATTCATCATGAGATATTGAAACAACATCAAAATGACCTCAAATATGCTAATCAGGTTACTTGTAGAACATGCATGAAAACATAGTCAAATTTTGAGCTCAATATATTTGTTTGTACACACTTAAAGATATTTAAATAAATATTTATCAATGAAATTTGGATTCCTCTACCAATTTTATTTTTACACCATGAGTAAATTCATCCTTGATCAAAAGATATGGTAAAAAAACCACAGACTAGTTTTTCCCTTTGTTAAATTCAAATATTTAAATATAAATGGTCATAGTTAAACATCTAAAAATTGACCTCATATTATGAAATATGGAAACTTTGACTCAACATGATCTATAAATTTATAAATATTAGATTAGTTTTTATCTTATATCTCTCACCATTTGATCAATCTATATGAACAATTGCTCACCATTAGATCCTTATCATTTACCTTTGCTTAGTGTTAAACAACTATCACTTTGACCTGTTTGACTCAACACACACTGTTATAGCAATATATATGATTTAAATTGAACCATTGTATTTATATTTGGTATTGAACTTTAACTCTTTCAAAAATGTCTAAGTATAGGGACCATTGCAAGCTGTATGAGAAACCAATTTTAAACCTCAACAACTTTTACCTCGCTAACTCATATGATCTCAAATTTGGACCATTTGATCTCCTCACATAAGAGAAACCAAATATATAAAAAAATAATCCTAGAACCATCACACATGTGATATATAATAACATTAAAATTATCACTCATATTTTTCTACCATAGAGCCAACTATGTCAAAAGCTTGTCTAGAAGGCCAGCTTTAAACATGCATATCTTTTGATGTGCTTCAATGCATGACCTAAAATTTAGCATGAATCAACTAGGATCAAAAATAAATAAACCCATATGATAATATTGTTTTTTAATGTCCACACATGAGATATTACATCATCAAAATGCTTACTTAGCTCTTCTTACCACATTACAAATTTTAAGTATGGGAAAATAGTGTCAAAATGCCTGGGAGCCCAACTTTGCACCCATATATCTTTGAATGAACTGAGATGTATAAGTTAAGATTTAAATAAGAGAAAATAGGGACTAATTTTATCATAAAAATATGACCAACTCCCTCTAAATCATCCACACATGGCAATGGTGATGTTAGCGAACTGCCTACTTAGATTTTTTGTGACTAAACCTAAACTGTCTAGATGAAAACTTTGGACTACCATATGAAATCCACTCATGCACACAATATATTCAATCATCCTTAACCACTGATAGGACCCATTTCACATGTTATAATCACCATAATAATACTTAAACATGTCTAATCAATAAAAAACTAAAGATCAACCAAGCCTCCTTTAAGTACACTAAGACAAGCACATTGCATACTTTGCCATTATTACTTAAGCTATCAAAGTAATTCATCCACTCACTAGGACACCTCCATGACATCACCATTAGATAATTTAAAAATATCCAATAATATCCCCCTTATCGTTAATGTGAATAAACATCATTTAGCTCACCTTCTTTCTCTTCAAGCACTCTTACATAGGAACTTTCTCCCCCTTTGACACAATGACAAAGTGGGCACCAAATGATCTTAAGGAACTAAAAATACCATAAATAGGAAATAACCATCTTAAAAAGATAATAAAAACTCCCCCTTACCTTTATCCAACCTATTTTTTCCTTGATAACTTCCTCTTGCTCTATACTAACACTCTTCTTTAACCAATCACTATAACCAATGAAGAAAGAACACATAAAAGAACTAAAATATGATGTAACTCACCAAGAAAGATCTGAGAGGGAATCCCCTAATATTTTTGGGAAATTTAACCACTTTATCATCTTTAAATATTCATACATCATGAAGAACCACCATGTAGGCTTACCATCTTTCTCTCTTAAGACACTTCCATGACCACCAACTCTATGTCTACAGAATAGCTTCTTTACAAACCTCTGGAGCAAGATCATGAACTTGTTTCTCCTCCTTAACCAAAGACATTATATTTATTCATAGATAAATAAATTAAACCAAATCTTTGTCTTAGAAACTCAAATGTATCTTTTGACAATGGTTTAGTCATAATATTTGTAAGCTATTCTTTTATAGGCACACACTCCAAATTAACACTTTGATTATTCACTTTTTCTCTCAAGAAATTATATCTAATAGGAATGTGATTATTTTTTGAGTGCATAATAGGATTCTTTGAGATACTAATTGCACTATTTTTATCAAAATAGATAAAACAAGGTTTATTTTATCTTACTTTATAATCTTCCAAAGTTTATTTCATCTACATGACTTTTGTGAAACAAGAAAAAAATACTATATATTTAGCTTCTATAGTTGATAGAGACACTGAGGCTTACTTATTGTTTAGCTAAGACACCAAACATCCCCCCATAAAGAAGATCCCACCACTAGTACTTATCCTATCATCCACATAACTTGCCCAATCTATACTAGTATAAGATTTAAAAGAGAATTCTTTACTCCTAGGATACCATAAACCATACTCTATGGTGCCTTTGAGATATCTCAAGATCCTTTTGATTGCTTTTAAGTGATATTATATAGGGTTAGATTGAAAACTTCCTATAAGACCCACTATTTACATGATATTAGGCCTAGAAGCAATAGAATACAAAAGACTTCCAATCATGGATCTTTATAAAGTTTTATCAACTTTTGGTGAGTCATCTAGTTTACTTAGCTTACACCCTATGATCATTGGATTACCCATTAGCTTCCAATCCATCGTGTAAAACTTCCTCAACATATCCTTGATGTATTTATCTTATGAAATGAATATCCCTACATCAAGTTGATTAATCTTTAATCCTAAAAATAAACATGGTTCTCCTAACATTGACATTTCAAACTTAGTTTTCATAGTATCTACAAATTCTCTACTCATTTTATCATTATTAGGTCTAAAAACTATGTCATCAACATATACAAAAAAAATTAATTGATGATTTCTTTCTATCTTAATTTACAAATTACTATCATCTACCCCCTTTTTAAAACCTTGACTCAAAAGATACTTATCTAATTTATCATATCAAGCTCTAGGAGCCTATTTAAGACCATACAAAGCCTTCTTTAGTTTACACACAAAATTTTGATTACTTGACATGAAGTATCCTTCAGGTAACTCAATGTAGACTTATTCTAAGTTTCCATTCAAGAATGTAGATTTCACATCCATTTGATACACCTTAAAACCCTTGAATCTTGCATATGCCAAGAAGATTCTAATTGCTTCCATTCTTACCACAGGTGAAAAAGTTTCATCAAAATCTATTCCTTCAACTTGAGCACATCCTTTACACACCAATATATACTTGTTCCTGTGACTTCTCCTTTATCATTCATCTTATTTTTTAAAGCCCACTTGGTACCTACCAAATTTTTATCTTTTGGTCTATGAAATAAGTCCCATGTTTCATTCTTTTCTATTTGATCAATTTCTTAATTCATTACATCATTATAAATTTCATCTTTGTTAGATTTCATGAATGTTTTAAGTTCAATCATGGATAACAGAGTTGAGTCTTATTGATTCTAATTTATTAACATTATCCTTTTAGTCTACAACCTTGTACCAACATTTCTAATAATTTGAGAGATTGGATGATCTTTCTAAATTATTCTAGATGGGGCTTTAGAATATTGTCTTCATTCCTTCTCTTCATCTTCATCATCTATTTGAATAGATAACTCATCATTGGTTTCAATATCATTTTGAATTGAGTCTCTTACCTATAATTTTAGCTTCTTGAATCTACTATTCTCATCTACCCTTACATTTGAACTCTCAATAATCTTGTGAAGTCTCTTTTTGAAGCACCTATAGGCAATATTGATAGAAGAGTAACCTAAGAAGATGCCCTCATCAGACCTTGAATCATATTTTCCAAGATTCTCTTCATCTCTTTTGATGAAGCAACTACTCCCAAACACTCTAAAATGTTTTACATTAGCTGCTCTATTCTTCCATAACTCATAAGGAGTCTTATCACCATTTGATTTGATTTGAAACCTATTTAGGATGTAAATTGAAGCATTGGTTGCCTTTTCCCAATAACCATTTGATATTTTGGAATCTTGAAGCATGGTTCTACTCATCTTTTGAACAATATTATTCTTCCTTTCAACAACACCATTATATTGTGGTGTTATAGTAGTAGAATATTCTCTCATTATCCCTTATTTTTCACAAAAAAACATAAAATTCATGAGACAAAAAATCACCTCCTATATCTAATCCTATACACTTGATATTTGACCCTTTATCATTTTCTACAATCACTTTAAATTCCATAAATTTTGTAAAATCTTTTGATTTTTCTTTAAGAAAAAATATCCAAGTCATCCTAGTAAAATCATCAATGAAAAGCATGAAGTAGCTATTACCTTGAATACTTTGGGTCCTCATAGGTTCACATAGATCAGTGTGGATCAACTTTAATGGCTTTGTAATGGATAACTCTTTGGATTTGTAGCTTATTTTGGTTTGCTTCTATGAAGACATACCTTTTAGAGAGAATGAGGAATCTTAGAAATTTTTGGCATGTGCCTTACCAATCCTTTGAACTAATATTTTCCATGTTATAAAAATTTATATGTCTAATTCTTCTATGTAAAATCCATCTTTCTTCCAATTGACTCATGAAGCACTCCTCCTTCTTGTATTCATGGAATACATACATGTTGTTATCTATTTTATAAACATTTTCAACTAATTTTATAGCCTTTCTTACTTCACAAACATCATCATGAAAAGTTAAAACATTTCCTTGCTTACACATTTGGCTTACACTAAAAATATTATGTTTCAAACCTTCTACATATAAGACATTCTTAGTCCTAGAATTACCATTATCTAAACTCACAGTACCTTTGCTAACTATGTTAGTAGATTTATTGTCACCAAATCTCACTGAACCAAGGTTGGTCTTCCTAAGGAAGATAAACTTGCTCTTGTCTCTTGTCATATGATTTGATCATCCACTATATACAAATCATCTCTTGTTCCCATCTTCTTGAGTATGAAAGGTTACTTGAACAAAAATTGACTCTTCCTTTGGAGTACCACTTGAATTTTACTTCTTTTCTTCTTTAGTCTTAGAATTAGTCTTCTTGAACCATTTGATGGTGTCAATGACTTGTATATCCTTTTTTCATAAATATCTCTTGAATTTTTGGCTATATGACCTTGTTGGTTACAATTGTATCATATAATATTACTTTTGATATCTAGAGGGAAATCAAAATCCCTATATCTATGAAAAATTAATTATGAGAGAAGCATTGCCCATAGAAGACATCATTCAAATTTGACCTACCTTTTTCTTAACCATTACCTATCCATGAATTTTCATTATTGACCCTTTTGGTGGAGCTAAAATCCCTTTTTTCCTTGGATAAGAGCACATATAAATAAGTCATGACTTTATTTTCAAAAATTTCCTCCCTTTGGTTGAGACCACTAACCATCATGTCCTACATATTCTTGATTGTTACTTCTAGATATTTCACTTTCATCTTCATAACATCCATGCTTAAATTGAATTTTGATAAAGCACATACTAGTTTGTTTTGAAGACAAGCCACATCCTCTTTATCAACCATTGTACCTTTGATCACCTTCTAGTGGTTAAACTTGCATGAATGACTTACTCTAATACCAATTGTTAGAAGTCTAATCATTGAGAATCAATGAGCCTAGATATTTAAATTACAATTGTATCCCTTTTAAACTATTAAAAAATCATCATATATCAACTTGATCAAGAAACATTAACAAAATAGCTCATTCATTCAAATCCTACACAAGATCAAACACATAACACATAGTTCTTGTGGGAAATCCTCATGGGGAATAAAACCCACTCTCAAGCCTATAACACATGGAATAATATCCTATAATAAATTACAAGCAAGATAATAATAAAATCCTTTAGACTAGAAAACCTTGATAATATCTTCTTGACCAAAGGTATTTAGTGAAACACCTATTTCACAAGGAACAAATTCCCCTAAGGAAGATTAAGTCCTTGAGACATCCTTTGAAGTAAACACCTCCACCTTGGTACTAATGTCTTCATAACCTGATAATGTATTTATAACCTTTTCATAAATTCCCTTTCTATCTCATGTAGACCTCTCACATAGGCATGTCACAATCTTTCTCCTTCAATCAAACTATCCTCATATGCACACTTAGACCTCTTTGTATATCCTTAAATTATAAGAGAACTATTATAACATTAAGAACATGACCTATAGGTCATGAACATAGTCCAAAAAAAAAAAAATCTCATTAAATCAATCAATAGTCACACTACCTATCCTTCCTTTTTCGCTTCAATGCATACTCCTCACACAAGCCTTCTCTAAAATCTCATATCCAAGTTTTGTCTCTCAAGTCTAGAAATCAGCATATTTGATTTAACTATATATATAGATATAATGAATTATCAAGAATATGGATGGCCATAATGCATGCCTTTACCCTTCAGTCTTCTTACATAGGTCACACTTAAGCACAATCCACTTTCAAATAGGCCTAAGTCACTTTTAGGTCCTATGGAGACCCATTCATCTCTTTGACACTTATATAAGCAAACTAAGAACATAGGAACACTTTTACAACTTATTAACCCATGACACATGATCTATAGATCCGATTAAGTGTACATATCCATCATAGTTCCCTTTTACTTATGTATAACATGCTTAAACAATATTATGTATACACAGTCACCATGAATGAATACACAATCAAATTATAAACCTTTATTCATACTAAATATGATTTGTCAAACCTCCATAATTTACAAAGAGTATCTTTATGGAGTCTAAAAAACTCCCATATATATAATTCATCATGAGATATTTAAATAACATCAAAATGTGCTCAAATACCCTTTTTGGGTTACTTGCAAAACATGCATGAACACAAAATCAACTTTAAATCTCTATATATTTATTTTCACACACTTAAAAATATTCAAATACATATTTCAAGACGCACCTTGGAGTCTTATATTGATTTTATTTTTATACCATGAGCACATTCATCCTTGATCAAAAGATATGGTCTAAAAACCATATACTAGTTTTTCCCTTTGTTAAATTCAAATATTCAAATGTAAATGGTCACAGTTAAACATCCAATAGTTGACCTCATCTAATGAAATTTATAAAATTTGACTCAATGTGATCCATCTATTTTTTTGTATTATATTATTATTTATATTATAGTTCTCACCATTTGATCAATCTATATGAACACTTGCTCACCATTAGATCCTTATCATTTACATTTTCTCAGTGTTAAACAAATATCACTTTGACCTCTTTAAATTGACACACATCATTAGATAAATTTTTATGATCACCCATAAACCATTGGATTTATATTTGGTCCTAAAATTTACCTCTTACAAAAATGACTAAGTATATGGACCATTACAATTTGTCTGAGAAGCCAACTTTGAGTCTTAATAACTTTTACCTCACTTACTCGTATGATCTCAAATTTATACCATATGATATCCTTACATAGGAGAAACCAACCATGTGAAAAAATGATCATATAAACCTCACAAATGTGATATATAATGATATTAAAATAATCACTCAAATATTTCTACCACAAAGCCAACTATGTCAAAAACTTATTTGGAAGGCCAACTTTGAATATGCATATCTTTTAATGCGCTTCAACACATGACCTAAAATTTAGCACAAATCAAATAGGATAAAAACTAAATAAATAAATATGATCATATTATTCTTAAATGTCCAAATGTGTGAGATATTCCATCATCAAAATGTTTAATCGGCTCTTCTTTCCATATTGAAAATTTGGCTAAGTATGGGAAAACACTGTCAAAATACCTACAAGCCCAACTTTACACCCACATATCTTTGACTATGCTTAGACACATGGCCTAAGATTTAGTGAATATAAATTAGGGAATAATTTTATCACAACCATATGACCAATTCCCCCTCACTCATTCACACGTGGCAATGGTGATGTTAGCAAATTGCCTACTTAGATTTTCTACCACTAAACCCAAACTATCTAGATGAAAACTATGGACTACCAAATGAAATCCAATCATACACAAAATATCTCCAATAATATTTGATCATTGATATGACCTCTTTCACATTATCAAATAACCATACTCATCCTTGAACATCTCTAATCAAGCCAAAAGTGAAGATCAACCAAGCCTCTTTTAAGTACATTAGGACAAGAACATTGCACACTTTGTCATTGTTACTTAGGATATCAAATCCCTTCTTCGACTCACTAGTTCACATCCATGACATCACCATGACATAAATAATAACTTTCTAATAAAGGGGGTGCTAAAAAATGGACTTAAACATATATGTGCACCTGTGAATTTAGTTTATTCAGTACCATATGAGTTATTTTGTTATGATGGCTAGTATATGGATAGAATCTAAGGGGTTTACATGAATTTGAATCCATGTTATAAAAAACAACCTTATTTAATTTATTAATGATGTGGTTAACATATATTTACCACTATCATAATTTTAAAACCACTACCATACTATTTTGTAATTTATATTTTAATATTTTTTATTATAGAGTATTATTTTATAAAGTTAAATCTCTATTGTTAGAGTACGTTATTTACCTTAACTCATATTCACCTAGGTGATTTATTACTTTATTTTATTTATTTATTCCCACCATTTATGTGTGGATATTTCATTTATATTATTTTAGATATTATGAGATATTACATATTTATCTTTACATATTATGGAGATATTTTCTAGTTTTTTCTATCCTATAGGGATAGTTATCTCTTAATCATAGGTTTGATATATTAGCTTGATATCTTAGTTAGGATTGATCACTTATCTTGATCTTTTAGTTAGGATTTATCTTTCTTGCCTATATATTTAAGTCATATTCATTATATTGGACAATCTTTGGAAATATAATATATGGTATTACTGCTCTTTTGTTTTATATATGATTCTATAAGTATATGTTGTAAAACTACTTTTAGAATATTATTTTTATCAATGTGATGTTCTATTAACACCATATATCTTATGGCTTGGAAAAATATAATTATTATTCATTTCATGGTATCAAAGCTTAAGGTATTGTGGACATTTATTTATAAATTCATTGCAAGAGCATTTTTTTTTCATATATCCAATTCCTTTTTATTTGTTGTACGAGTGGGAGGAAGATCTTTGCATTTTTTCTTAAAATTTTTGCCTTACAATATTTTTATCAATGGTTTGGAAGGAAGGAAGAAGATATATTTTTTTGGATATCTATGTTTTATTTTATTCTATATATAGCATGGTCATTTTTCCAACCACTTTATATTTCTTTTATGCATCCTTGGCCATATTTTGTGCTTTTTGTACATAGTGACTACATTTTTTATACATATATGCACAAAAAAAATGAAGACATTCAGATAGGTCTAAAATTTATAATAGAATACATAATTAGGGTTTCCCTCTCTTTTTTTGATAATGTAATATATACACAAATCCCAATAGGGATTTCTCATCCTCATCCTTGTCCCCTTGGTCATATGATATGTTCATGTTGAGTTTTTATTCCTACTAGTGGGGGCTTAATTCTAGTCCTTTGAATTTATTTTTGTAAACTCTCCAAGAATGTTTTTCAATCATTTTAAGTTTTTTGGTACAAATTTATTTTTTGACCTGTATATGATGGGAAATTTTGTAAAAAAAGATATCTTTTGATTGGTAACTCAAAATCAAGTACTATTTTTTTCAAAAGTGTATGTTTTTTTACACTTGATATATTGGTGCCATCTACTTTGTGAAATGCAATAAAATATAAAGAGCCAAATTCTAAGGGGGAATCAATATAAAATATTTTAGGAGGTTATCTCAGTGCTTATTTATGTACCCATTTATAATATTTTTCTCTTTGGTGATTTATTATAATGGCTTCTTCTACATTTCATTAGTGTGAACCATTAACAACACATAATTACCACACATGAATACCAAGAATGAAAAAATAATTAAATGCAAATGATTATGGGCCTTAATGACTACAACACAACTAGTTTTCACTCTAGAATATGATAAATTTTAGTATCAATGAAAATTTGATGAGTGTATGGGTTTGATATGATCTTATGTAAGTGATAGTCTTTTGCTTAATTTATAAGTTTTTGACTCTCCTTTCAAACTATGATAAAAATTAAAAGGTTTATTT
The DNA here is from genome assembly GCA_037957365.1 of Torreya grandis. Taxonomy (NCBI): domain Eukaryota; kingdom Viridiplantae; phylum Streptophyta; class Pinopsida; order Cupressales; family Taxaceae; genus Torreya; species Torreya grandis. The sequence goes on along the minus strand of JARHVA010002965.1, from coordinate 1,446,557 downwards.
AGTAAGGTGGATTCTATGAGAGTCATGCAACTTGAAGTATATATCACTCCTCTCAATCCTAAATATTTTCCATATATTATAGACTATCTTACTAAGTTAAATCACTTATTGACATAATTAAAGTGGAGTGGAAGAGATAAGAAAGGTAAAGAATGTGTTTACCTAATTCTTTCCAAGTTGAAAGGTTCATTCCAAATATTTTATTCTACCTTTTTCTCTAACATGGATGCCTTAGGTGCCATTTTCAAAATAACTAATTTAGAGTTATTTTGTGAAAGACTTACTAGGAAAGAATCCAAATTGTATAACCTTGTGTCTTCCACCTATCAAAAGGAATTACTATCATCTCATCCTAAGGGTAAGGGAAAATTAAAAAGTAAAACCAAAACCACTCTTCCATCTAAAAGTGACACTAAACCCAAATATAATAACTCTAAACCCAAAGAGTCTTCTAAATACAAGAATAAGTCTAGCCTTTCATGATCATTTTGTGGGGGGGCTGGTTATGTAGAAACTAGGCATTAGAAGAGAATGCAATCCTTAGAAGATGCAATTATAAAACACATTATCTCTCTCTCCAATCCACCTCCTTCTAATGATCATGGTAAATCACTTAATGTTGTTGGTAGATCTTAGTCACTTGTTATAGATAGTTGGGTTATATATTCTAGTGCTTCTCACCACATGACTTATTCTAAGGAGTCTTTCACATCTCTTCTTTTGAGTTCTAATTGTAACATTAAGGTTGGATATTATTTATTTATTTATATTGAGGTAAAAGGTGACATACAAATTTGTAGTGGCTGCATTAATGATGCACTATATGTTCCTAACATCAATTCACATTTTCTCTTTGTTTATCAAATTTGTCATTCTAGTCAGGTCAAGATAGTGACTTTCACACCACAAGGGGATGAAATTCAAACTTTTTTGGAGCCTCATTAACTTGTTTCAAAAGGTTTTGTTGATCATAACTATATACTATATAAATCTTATGGTTTTTATGAGACTTATTATATTGGGGACATGCTTTGTTTCTCATGTTGATTTTGAGAGTAAACTTTGGCATGAGATATTTGGACATCTTAATTATAGATATTTGAAGGAGTTGAGAATTCATGGCATGGTTCATGGTCTTCTTAGAGTTTATTGTATTTATGGATTTTTCATCAGAAATTCATTAGGGAAACAGCACCATTATCCATTTCTTAAGGGTATGTCCAATAGAGATTCTTCACCATTTGAGCTTGTACATATTGATTTGATGGTTTTTCTACTCCTTTGATTGGATCTAAGTATGCACTTACATTTATTGAATATTTATCAAGATTTAATTGGGTCTATTTTCTCGAGTAAAAGAGTGAAGTTATTTCACACTTCAAAGTATTCATGGCTTTGGTGGAGAATCAATCTTCTAGTTTTACAATGAAGCTTCACACTGATAATGGGGGAGTACTTTAGCAAAGAGTTTTCTAATTTTTTGGTAGCTCATGGAATTATTAACCAATATTTTATTCCTTATACACCATAAGAGTGGTATTATTCACCAATATTTTATTCCTTATACACCATAATAGAATGGCTTAGTAGAAATGAAGAACCAAACTTTGAAAGAGATGGTTGACTGTATGATGTATTCTCAAGATTTACCTCTTATATAATGGGAAGAAACACTTAATTATGAAAACTAAATTCATAATTTCACACAACATAGATCACTTGAGAATTTTAATCTAGAGGAGGATTGGTTTGGAACTAATCCTGATGTCTCATTCTTTCAATTTTTTGGGAGCCATGATTGGGCTTTTATATAAAAGAAGAAAAGGAAAGCCTTGGATAAGAAGACCAAACCCTTGATATTTGTAGGGTATTATGAGGACATAAAATATTATAAACTTTTAGATATTGATTCTTATGATTTTATGATTAAGGATCCAAACTAAACTATAGGAGGAGTTTGTTTAGGACTACCTCTACGTTTGGGGTAACATGGGAATCACCTAACGCTGTGGGTGACCTATGACTAAGCTAGACCTCTAGATTATGGTGTTAGCTCCATTGGTTCATATATTTAGATCAAATCACTAAGACATTATAATTTTGGGGGTGAAAAATGATGCATAAAATGAAACTTAATATAAATATGGTGATACACCTATATCATTATCCACTATATCTACCTTAAATAACACTAATGAACTAGAAAAACAACTAAGCTACTATCTCCAAGAGCTCCTATGCAATAGATTTTCACATGGAGATTTTATTAGGTAGATATAACATGAGGGAAAAGAAAGGGATGTTTTATCTTAGACACTTACTAGTCATACTTCACTTCAAGATAAATCACCAACACATCATATAATCTTAAATCATCAACACATCATATAATCTACATAAAACACCTAGTAGCATCTAGGTGAGACAAAGACTTGTAATGGGAGAGAAGCCTACCATATATGCATATAAACAATAAAATAATGCACTAGATACCAACATGAAGGATAAAAAATAGTTTATTTATTAATCTAAGAGGTTTATTAAGTACAAATCTAGGTAGAATTTCCTCATACCTAGGTAAGGGATAGTTATAATGGCTTAAAAGTCTCAATATAAAGAATAATGAGAATAGAAAGAGAGGGAAATTGGCATGGAGGTCTAGGTAAGAGGTAATAAATGACCATGATCCACTAAAAAAATAGTTACAGTAACCATAATAGTCCTCATATATCTCCCTCCATGCATTGGTGGTCTTCATGGGTAACTTGGGCATTGAAGTTGAGTGATGGCAGCTGATGAAGACTTGGTTGAACCTATTAAATTAATGTCCATACCCAAATATAGTCAATTAAAATATATTCATGACATTTAAAATACATTAAATAGATTCAATTAGGCCACCATGAGTTACTAAGAAGCCCACCCTTCCCCTTGCTTATTGACTAGGCTAGGAACCTGCCCTTTCCTTCATATTGACCATGGAGAAATGATATGCTCACCCTTAATCATAAATTACAAGGTGTAATGACTCTACATGACTCATCCAACATTATTCTACTCCAACTTATATGTCTTCTTATTGACCAAGTAGGTTCACTTAGGAAATTAGGCCTAATGTCTTAGTGTCATGTCTTTGGGTGACTATAGAGCCTAAGTAAGACATTAAATATTGGTAATTGATCATGTTTCAAGTATTTAAAATCAAATAAAAACATGATTTAATATATTCTAAGTAGTATAAACCTAAAAATCTTCCTAGCTAGGTGATTAGGTCACATTCTACTAGCACTTATAGGTTGGCTCTTTTTTTTAGACTTACATAAGCCTTTATAGGGAATTTTGTGAGTGATTTATGATTTGAGAGGGTGAAATATACCCAAAACTACCTTCCCCAATGATTTATAAATCTCCATCATGTTTTTTACCATGTAATCTACTCAAATCCTTATAAAAGTACTATTTTTGACAAGTCCATATAATAGTCCATACAATCTAGTACCATAGCTGAGGTATCCTCTGAGTGTATTATGTGATCCAAGTGTTTACAAGTCATTTTAGGTATTTTATTACAAATATATCAAGATTTATCTAGTCATACCTATCTTAAGCTTAAGGATGATCCTCTAGGTCAACCATCTTAATAATGGTTCATAGAGTATAGACCTTCAAATATCATAAAAATATTTAGGTCCCATACATCTTTTATGGAGATATATGAGTGTAATTTAGAAAACTTCAGGTTCCTTTCTAGGTAATTTGTGAAAGTTTTGATGTTAACATTTGTTCATAAAGTTATTCCCATGAATCCCACTCTCTTTCATGAATCTTGAGTCCATAGAGGTTCTTAACTTCCCATAAGATATCTATGTTTGAGTCCCTTTGTGATGAAATATGTGAGTGTTGCAAGTGGTAGCTTGAGGTGATAGACTAGGTGTAGTGTAGTTTGAGCTAGGATTTAGGACTAGATTTGGTACTTTATTATTTTCTCCTATCTCAAATATATTTATCATGGTATAAAAAATCATTCTACATTTGACCATGGCCTTAAGTCTACTTGAGGGTTGGATTTGTCACCAAGATGGAGGTGGTGACTTGAGAACTCAAGAATGGCTTTAGGCCTATAGGCCTAGATAGAGTTTCATGACTCTAAGTTAATTTTATGTGAATTTGTGGCCATAAAATCATCATAGCACCTTTTTCTACTTGATCTCCACATTCTGTAGTTGCCTCCAAGTGCCTATACCACTATCTCAATCCCTTCCTCATGAAGGCTTACCATGCTTCTCACTATTTACTGTTAAGCTTGAATTCTTGAATGGTTAGTATTATGAACATATGATTCTAATAGGGGGAGATTAGTATTGTGTTAGTAAATAAACTAAATCAATCAAAAATACACTAAACTAACACCCTAAGCCTATCTCAAGGGAGGAGCTTAGTTAACAAAACAAAAATGGAAAACACAAGTAAAACATGAAAGAAAGACCTTCCTTCACCTTCCTTGGATGCTTCAAAATGCTTGTTGTAGTGGCTTACTCGGTTTGTGCTCATGAAGTATGCATCAACGAAGTATGGCTAGCTCCGTATCTCCTTGGCATCATGTGTGGATTTGGCTTGGCTCAATAGTTGGGAATTATAACACTAATATGCAATGATTTTTAATGCATTTGGGAATTATAAGTTTGTAATAAAAGAGCTTAAAATTCAATAGGTAAGGCCTCTTATTTATAGATTTTTTTCAAATGGCTAGAATCAACCTAAACCATCCATCTCAAGATGGAGATGTGTGGCTAAATATTAATTTAATTATGAAATTAAAATTCATAAATAGGCTAATAAACATTTGGGATATAGGGGAATTAACTATGCATGGAGGGTCTTATTGAAGCATGGGAAGCATGAATCCTAATATTTGTGGCATTTATGGCCTAGGGATGTCTTTCCAAGAAATGATGTCACCTAATGATGTAGATATCTAATATTCATTTACAAAAAGAAATTATTCAACAGTTTCTATGGAATTATTAATTAGGATCATGATTTGGTTTAATTAGATTTAATCATGATTAGGCACTTTGATGCAAACTTTAGGTCTTTGAGCTCAAATTAATCAAATTGGTTAGAATGTCTTATTATTGGCCAAAAATTTGAATGGATTGTAATTATGATGTGATATCAGATGCATTGGATCCATTATCCCATTTAGGATGATATCAACACTAAATAAAAAGGGCACATTTTTCATGCAAAATATTTGATAGAAAAGAGCAATCTAGAGCACCCAGGTGTGAAATTGGCATTTTGACTTGAAATGATCCAATCAAAGATAAATGATTCATAAATTGAATTTCCCTATTTAATGATAACTAAGCCAAAATTGGAACTTTAATATATCAATTTCAACTCTTTTAATGTGTGTTAGTGTTTTTAGGCCAAATTATGCACTTTGGTAGAAATTGGTCAAAAACTTGGTTGGAGGTTATTGGTGGATAGTTTAAGATGTCTATAGTTTTCCCTTATTTGGGAAGGTGTTGCAAGATATAAGTATAATAACATATTCTCAAATAATTAAAAGGTCATGTATGCCTATAAATACAATGATTATTAACTAATTATATGATGCCCCCTCGAGGGAACAATTAGCATAAGGAAAGGTCAAGAAGCAGTCCCTCGAAAGGAAGAATGGAGATGAGGGGACCAAAAAAAGGAAAATTATGGGATGAGAACACAATAATATTGAAAAAGTAGTCAAAATCATTGAGAATACAAGTGGGATGATTTGTAATGGTTTTCCCAAAGGTGATTATAAGCATTGCACCCCAATAGTGGCAACGTGGTATGAAAACATAATGATTAGCCCAAAGGTGGTTATAATCATTGAGAAGATGAAGTTGTACTAGTTAGGATAGACAAAAATATATAAACATGCCCTTGTATGAGTAGAAAAAGTGAAGTGGTGACAAAACAATTATTTGCCCAATGATGGTTATAATCATTGAGAAATGTAGGGGGATGGTGTATAATGATTTACACATAGGTGGTTATAATCATTAGACCTTGATTATGGAAAACATGATTGATTGACTAGTTTATGATGGTAATATGATACAGAGTATAAATATGAATCATAACAACCTATTAGTAGGGTGATGCTCATTTGAACTAACAAAGGTTGAAATTATTTCATTACTTAATTAATTTGTTTGGGATATGATTGGGATTGAATTAGGATGCTAGTGCCAAAGAGATGTCAATGCTACCATTGATGAATAGACTTACTAAAGCTAAGGTGTTTTTTAGCACATGTTGGTAGGCATCATGGTATAACATCATGAGGTCTTAGCCAAAATATGCTTAGGGATTGACTCCCATAATCCAATACTCAATAGAAGATAATGCACTAATGATAGAAATCATGATGCTAATGTAGATGTATGAATATGGATGAATTTAAGTATAAGTGTAGGCAAGGAATTACCTAATGAACACACATATATTGAATCAAGGAAATAGTACTGAAAGCAAACAAACAAGCACACAAATAAAATAATAAAGAAACAAATAGTTTAATTTAAGCCATATGAACATTGCCCCTAGAAAATAGGTGACAACCTAAAAAACTAACAAAATGGGGGAATAAAAGAAAAGGAAAGGGGTGGTCAAGCTATCTCCATATGTACTAGGGAAGTGGACATTGCCTACATAGTTCCGTTGACATAATATCCAATAAAAACTTCAGGCCAAATGTAGTTCTCCCAAGAAATGGGAAAAAAATGATAACTAATGAGAACAACATAATGGATGCAATAGAAGAATAGGAATGGTATTACAAAATGGTATGTGCATGGGATAAAAGGCCAAAAAGGATGGGGAAACTAAGTGACAAGTGATTTTATTGTAACTTAGTAAGGGTTCCTAAAATCCTTAAGGCACAGAATTGGTCAATATTTTTGGTCTTTTCTAATAGTTTTTTATAAATGTTTTTTGATTTTTTGGATTACCTCAACTTGATCAAGAATGATGAGACACTAGATGGTTCAAGATTAGAAAATGATGAGAGCATTACTTAATTTTTGCTTGAAAAATGGTGAGAGTATGACTTAGGGTGGCTAAGTTGACCTTGATAAGTATCAATCACTACTTACATAGTCCTAAAATAGGACCTCAAGTCACTATAATTCTGCCCTATAGTGGAGGAATATGACTAGTGTAGCAGTTGATTCAAATAAAATAGGCAGAATTGGTATAAAGGCATAGTATGGCATAGGAAATGGATAGTTGGTACATCAAGGCTCAATAAACAAAATTTTCCCCTAGTTTATCCATAGGTGGTTATAACTAGGATACATCAGTATAGATCAATGGTACTAATTTAACCATAGGTAGTTATAATTAGTAGCAAGACTGGTGATAATAAAATAACAACAAATGAAGGATGAAACTACCAAAACTTCTATCATACTACTCCAAAATATGATCTCTGTCTAAAATTCTTGAAATAACTACTAAAACTAATTAGATTCATTAGTGATGAAAAGGTGAAACCAATGGTAAAACCAAGGTTAGATAGGCTAGGTAGATAGGATTCAAAAATGGTTAGTTGATATAATGGAATGATACAATGGATAATTAATAGGTTAATAAGAATGATAAGAATGGCATTCATACAAAGAAGAATAGTGATAAAGTGGCACAACTGAAATGGCCCCTATAGACAATACATCATAGCACTCAAACATAGTACCACTTGAGGTGATTAATATTCATCAGCTCAATTTCTTCTCCATCTAGTGTGGTGAGCCTGTATGCTCCTAATCCATAATGTATAATAATGATAAAAGGCCCTATCTAGTTTGGTTTGAATTTACCTTTATGCTTCATCTTAGCCATGGTACTCTTTTTGTTTTTTTAAGAACAAGATCACCAAGTTAAAATGTTTTATACTTGACATGCCGATTATAGTGGCTTTTGAGTCAGTTATGATATGTTTGAAGATTGTTGAGTATAGCTATACATTTTTCATCAAGTAGGTCTAGCTCTTGCAGATGAGCTACTTTATAGTCATGATCATCTAAGACATGATTGAAAGATATGCATATTGAAGGTAACTCAACCTCAATGGGAAGGATGGCTTTTGTGCCATAAACAAGTGAATATGGAGTGGCTCTTGTGGGGGTATGGTGATTGGTATGGTATTCCCAAAGGTCATATAATATCTAAAGGTGCCAATATTGACTATCATCATTGAAAATATTTTTTAGAATGTTGACAATGATTTTATTTGATGCTTTAGCCTAGACAATACCTTGAGGCTAATATTCCATATAAAAATGCTATGTGATGTTGTATTTAGCACATATCTTGTCGACATCCTTATTCTTGAATGATCCTCTATTATTAGATATAATTTTAGAGGGGATACCACAGTGGCAAATGAGATGGTTAAAGATGAATTTGGAAATTTGCTTTCCAATCATGTGAGGGGTATAGCTTCAACCCAATTAGTGAAATATTTGGTGGTGGTAAGGATATGTTTATGTTCATCAAATGAAGTGGGGTTGATCTTACCAATAATGTTAAGGCCCCAAGTAGAAAATGGCCATGGTGTCAACATTGGTTTTAGATTTTTGGCTAGGGCATGAATCAGATTGCCATGTCATTAGAATTTGTTACACTTATTTACATATGCACCTATATCTACATCCATAATGGGATAATAATAACTAGTATGCAAGAATGTTTTGGACAAGATGGCCCCACTAGAATAGGCTCACATACCCTTTCATGAACTTCCCACAATGCTAGTGTAGATTTTGTTGAAGTTAAATAGTGAATCAAAGTTTTATCAAAACTACGGTGGTAAAGGGTTGATCCAAGAAAGATATAATGAGTGGTTTGGTAGATGAAGGCTTTGATTTGTTTTTAGGATAGGTTAGGTGGTATAACTTGGTCATGAAGTTAGTTTTAAAGGTATGAATATCAGATAGAATTAGGACCAAAAATATCATAAATCATTGCCACAATTGAGGGCTCATGATCTAGTGTGATTAAATTCTTGATGAAGAATTGATACTCTCTAGCTTTGTCCATTTGTCAAATCAAAGAGCTGATAGTATCCATGGCATCTATAGTTCTATTACTAGCCATTGGTATATGTTCAAATTAAATATCTAAAATTTATTATTTTAGAGTGTTGACCATAGCTTTCTAAGGAACCAACATGTCATCTTTAGTCTAGAAATGGTCTGTGACCTAATTAATGATTAACTAAGAATCACCATAAACCTTGAGATGAGATATGTTCCACTATACTTCCTATCAAAGTCCTGAAACAAATGTTTCATACTTCACCATGTTGTTTGTATAAGGAAAACTGATTTTGAAAGATTTAAGAATTAGATCCCCCTATGGTGTAATAAATAAGAGGCCTACCCCCAATCTATGTGTGGTAAATAATCCATAAAAATATAGCTTCCATTACTGATATTCAAGAGGTGTGCCAATGATGGTCATTATGGATTCATCAAGAAATTAGAATGTGAGTGGCTCTATATCTGAAAGGAGTGCTTGAACAAGATAATATATAAGGATATGTCCCTTGATTACCTTCTGATTAACATACTCTATGTCAAAATCACTAAAAAGCATGATCCACTTGGCCATTCTACCTTGTAAAGATATTTTAGATAGTAGATACTTAAGTGGATCTAGTTTTGAAATGACCATGGTCTTATTATTTAGCATGTAATGTCATAATTTCTGAGCTACAAATATCATGGCTAGATAGGATTTTTCAATAGACATATAGTTATGTTCATATGTGACAAATGTACATCTTAAGCAATATACTACATGATTTTTTACATGGTCATCATGTTGAGATAGAAGTTCCCCCAAATCACTATCTGTAGCTGATAGGTACAACAAAAATGGTTTTCTTGACATAGAGGGTAATAAAATAGGTGGGTTTTATAGGTAATCTTTGAGCTACTAAAAATCTATTTAGAAGTGATTATCCTAGTGGAATACGACTCCCTTCTTTAGAATATGTGTAAATGGATGACACTTGTCTTCTAACTGAGATATGAAGTGTCAGATTGACTAGATCTTGCCCTACAAACTACATAGTTACTTCAAATTGGTTGGTGGTGGCATTTCTATTATAGCTTAGACTTTGGATGGATCAACTTAAATGCATCTACAGGACATAATGAAGCCAAGTAATTTTCTAGATGTTACTCCAAATACACATTTATTTGGATTCAATCATACTTTGTACTCACATAGTCTTTCAAATATCCTATGTATCACTATTGGATGGTCAACCCTAGTTTTTTATTTGCCTAGTATGTCATTGACATAGTATTCAACAATATCATGCATTATATTATGGAATATGATGGTTATGGATCTTTGATATGTAGCTTTGGCATTTTTAAGACCAAAAAACATTAACTGATAATAGAATGTTCCCCATAGAGTGGTAAATGTTGTCTTGTGTTGATCTTTTGGAGTTATTATAATATGGTTATATCCTAAAAATCCATCCATGAGTGAAAGCATCTCATAACCTATCATGGAGTTGATGATCATGTCAATATTAGGAATAGAAAGTCATCCCTAGGGCATGTTTTATTTATGTCTCAAAAATCAATATAGATTCTGATTCCTTTAGGATTTTTTCTAAAAGGTACAACATTAGATATCCATTCTGAGTAATCAATGGATCGAATACATCCTACTTATAAGAATTTATCTAACTCTTTCTTTACTAATGCAATAATATGAGGATACATCTTGCATAACTTTTAATTAACTAGTTTGGCATCAATATTTACCACAAGGTGATGAAAAACCAAGGTGGGGTCCAAACTTGGCATGTCAGAATAAGCCCATGTGAAGATTTCTATAATTATGTAAATAGAGCTATAAATACTTCACATTCCTCCTTAGTGAGGGATGCACATAATTTGAGCCATTTTGGGTCTGATGGAGTCTTGATGTTTACCTCTATTATATCTTTGACTAGAAGGGGTGAGCTATATTCTAGGATATTAGACATAGATTTGAAATTTTGGACTATATCAAGGTCATCTATTAGGACTTTCTCTTCAACTTCTCCTAGGCATGATGAATCATGAGTCTCCTAATGGGAGATCTATCCATGTGACAAAAATAGTCAAAAATTCTTGAAGAATTCCATCAAACACTTATTATTTCTCGAAGCTAAACTTGGATCCATAAGTGAGTTCATCATTGGTGGTCTCCTAGTATAAATTTGAAGAAGAATGAGCACCCCCATCGAATGGTGCCTGAAATAGGTTTTCACTACTAGAATATCCTTTATCTTTACTTTTTCCCTAGTTAGAAAATGCCTCAAAGAGTTTTTTACTTTGGGACCTCAATGTTTTATTTATTTGTTTTTGGCTAGGGGTGTTTACTTACTCTCCAAATAAGATTCAGGATCCAATGTGATTGATAATCTTGATTTATGATCTCCCAATGGAACATTATCTTTAAGGCCTAGAAAATCACAAATTGTCTCATTATTTTGAAACTCATCAATTGATAAACTAGATTCTTATTGGTCCCAATCTATCAGTTGGGGATAGTATAATGGTAGTGGGTGATTATGAATGATCAAGGTAAGGGTATAAATAGATGAGACTTAAACAAGTTGGTGTTGGCTAGGTCATCAAAAAAGCTATGATCAGACTCTACTTCAATACTGGCATCATCATCATTAGTTGTTGGTGAAGGAACATGAGTAAGGTATATGGCGTCATCCCTAGGTAGTTTAAATATAATTCCATATGGTCTTTTGTACTTGGTCTTGGAAATGGTCTCAAGTGTTCCCTGTTGATTAGGTCTAAGGCCTCCCCCTACATGGTCTTAATTTTTCATGATCTTATTTGGGAATAAGATATTTTTCATGCTCATAACAATCAGCTTGGTTATCAATATACAACCATGATTTATCCCCTTCAAGAGGGTTTGGTTCTAGGCTAGATGTTGATATGAATGTGATTGGTCTTAAATTATGAATCTTATCTTTACTTTTTCATTACCAATGGATGTATGGGGTAAATTTAGGTCTTCCAAAGGTATTTGGATTTTGAGGAAGATTGGTAATATGGAAGGTATCATGCATTAAATATTCTTCTAGGCCATTAGCTAAAAATTTTAAATTATTGGAAGCCTCAAGAGGTGGCATGTGGGAAAGGGAATCTAGGGTATTAAGATTGATGCAATTATCCTCTAAAGAATCAATAACTATGGCCTTTCCTTTATCCTATTTGGAACTTGGATTTATGTCATATTGGTAATTATAGCTTTGAGACTTATCCTCAAGATGTTTACAATGTTCATATGGGTGTAAATCTCTTGGAAGATTCACTTCCATCCCTGAGTGAGAGAACTTGATACATTGGTGCAACATTGATGAGACTACACAAGTCTCATGTAACCAAGGCCTACCTAAAAGCATATTATATGAAAACTCAAGATCAAGCACATGGCAAAGTGTATCATGGGTCAAAGGCCCAATGATAATTGGAAAACTAATGGTGACTTATGATTCTCTCTCTTGATTATTGTAGGGTTTGATATTTATCATTTCTAGTTGGAGATCTACCATTAAGTACCCAAGAAGGTTGATAAGCTTTAGGGACACTATGTTATGGCCTGATCTATTGTCTATAAGGACACATTTCACTTTATGCCACTTTATATAAATTTCTATGTATAATGGATTATTATGGAATGGGCCAAGCGAAGACATATCACTTTGGGTGAATGTGACTTATTAGGTTGGAGCTAGGTGTCCAAACAAAGCTTGAAATTTATCAGGGGATATGTCACTAACAACAATGGGTTGGGTTAAAAACTCATTCAAAATGCTCTTGTGGATTTTTGACATTTGTAACAAATCTAAAATAGAGATTTGGGCTGGTGTCTTTTGTAATTATTCCATGATATCAAACTTCTTTTCTCGGTCAGTGGTAAATGGCTTATTTTGAGGTTAAACAACTTGTTGGGTAATGGGCAAAGTGGTAGATGGCTATGGGCCTAGGATGGCAATATTTGACCTTCAAGTTGTGATTACATAATAAATATTATATATAAGACCATGATTTTTAACAAATGATGGTGATGGTATGGGACCAAATAGGATAAGTCTCAATTGCTAGTGCCCTTGTATGTGGTCATAGAGTAAGGATGAGTTATCAATATAAGGTATAAAAATGGAAATCCTAATTTGTTGGTTCACCTACATGTGTTCCCAAGTCAAAGAAGGATTATCCATGTAATTTAGCTAAGTGTTATTATTTATCAATGGTCTAGATTGATTAAAATTTGGCCTAAGATTAATGGAGATGGTATTAATGCTACCCCTTCAATATGACCTGCAACTCTATTATAGTCATGTGAAATTTCATGGTGGGTTTTTTTGTTGTTACCATTCTAATCTTGGTTTTGTCCATTGTTCTGACATGGTTAGTTCTACTACTGATTCTACTGGTTCTGCTAATTTTTTTGATTTGGCCTTTGATTATGGTACTATTGATTTTGTTATTGCACTAGCCATGGTTGTTATTGTTATTTCTATTGGTGTTGTTGGTTATGTTGTGGAAAATGGTTTTTATAGATGCCAAGAGTTTGATTAGAGGTGGAAGAACTACCATACAATGTGATCTCCCTATTCTCTAACATATTTTCAATTAAATGTTTGATTTGCACACATCTTCATAAATTATGCCCATTGACCTGATGATACTCACATAATTCATTTTCATGGTACCAATCAGGATAAGGGATGCCTTAAGGATAATCCTTTGGTATATGTTAGATAATTAAATTAGTAGTGACAATCTTGTGAAATACTGACTCAATAGGCTCTCTAAGGTCACTAAAAACATGATGCATAGGTACAATTCTCCTTGGAAGAGGGTTTTCCAATGGAAAAGGTTGTGACATTTATTACACAGGTCTTGGTTATTGTGCTTACAACATTGGTGGTAAAGCTTGTCATGTAAGAGTAAGCTAAAAAGGTGGTATAGGTTAAGCAGATGATGTTTTCACCATTTGTACATGATGTGACTTGGTTACTCTATTTTCCATAACATTCCTATTTCAATTGAATTGCTTTGGTCTATCTTAGTTATTGGCTTGTTTTGGTTTTGATGCTTACACTTGAATTGGATGTTGGTTTTGGCCATTTCCTTGATTGGTACCTTGATTTTTATTATTTCAATTAAGGTTGATGATCCCTTTATTAATAAGGGCTCACTCAATCAACAAGCCTTTATCGATGATCTCTTTAAAAGTATGTGCAAACTGTAGTTCTAGATGATAAGAGATCTCACTATGAAATTTTTTAGTAAACATAATGGCTAATTTTTTATCTCATAAACTATGGGTAAATCAACTTGTAAGGGCTCTTCATCACTTTAGATAACTCACAAAACTCTCACTATCTTTTTTCTTTGCTTGCATTAAGTCAACCAATGAAATATCATGTTCAAGATTATAGGAAAAGTGTTGTACAAACTTTTTTGAAAGGTCATCAAAATTTGTTACTGAATTTTTAGGAAAATTCAAGAACCACTCCAAGGCTTGTCCATCTAATCTCCTTGTAAATGACAACAAAATGTAAATATTTATATATGTTACTGGCTAGTAGGTGATAAAGAATTTGGTTAAATGGGCTTTGGGGTCACCTTTCCCTTTATGTTTGTCAAAATTCAGTGGTTTGTATCCTAGAGGAAATGGTATATATAAGTAATCCATGTTAAATGGAAATAACATACATTAAACAACTTAATATTTTTAGTCTATTTCCCATCTTGGATAGTAGTAATTACATCCTTCATTTGTTATAACTCTTGGGCTAGGAAACTAGAGGGAACACTGGTTTGAGGGAGAACATTAGCTTGGGTAGAAGGTTGAGAGGTCTTGAGTGGAACACTTTGACTGAGGTATAATGGATATATTTTCTATGTTATGTTGGTTTGGTTGGGAAATGGACCCATAATATGCATACGTAGATTAGGGTTTATTTATTAGAATTGCAAATGTTACGGTGTAATATTTTGGTTGGGGTTGGTTATAAAGGTCTATTGAGGATTTTTTGGTTGTGATGGAGGGATATAACTGTATTGTGCCTACTATGGTTGAAAAGGGACATGTTGATAAATAATCAAACCTTAATATTGAGTAGGAACTTGTGAACCATGAACATGCTTTTGTATGAGTAACATATTTTGAACAAAAGGCAATTGTTGCCTAGTATGTATTTGAGAAACATTAGAACCTCCTTATTGCATAAATCCATGTTGAGAAGTGAATGCATGTTAATGATTCAACATATGTTGCTAACCAATATTTATACATTGTTTGTTAGACATTATTTGGTTTTGAATTGGTACACTAGCCTATGATTGAATAGGTATGTTTGCTACTACCTGACAAGATGGAACAATAGTTTCCCCCTATTGAGGTGGCAACATGTTTAGCCTCTACTATGTTGGTATATTCATTTATGCCTATTATTTTGGAATTCTACTCATCACCAATTGAGGAGGAATAAGTTTCATCACATTCTATTATTTAGGTATGACATTGGTTAGTGGTTGACTACCTGATCATGCACTTGATGAAGCAGGTGGTTAAGGATTGGAAGTAACTAGTTGAGATTGGGAAATATAAACTCCTACTTATTAATTTTGAGAACCACTTATAATTATAACTTAAGGAAAATGTTGTTAGATAGTGAATAGCATATAAACACTACTTTGGTTTGGATTTAATGTTGCTTGCACATTCTCCACTATGCTACATAGAAGTAGAAGAGAGTTATTTAGTTGTTAGGGTGTGAAATAAGTTGTCAACCAAAGTGTTCTACATGAATGGGTCTACACCTTAATTTTCTTGACCAATAAACTATATTAACACTCTTTTTGAGGAACCTAAATCTATAAGAGGCCTACTTGGCATGGTCATTTGGTTAAAATTATGTGATAGGTTCAAATAGGTTTGAGATGCCATCCTACATTTATACTAGGGTCCTGATACATTGTTTGGACTAGAACAAAAGGATTTATATAAGAATCTTATTAATTATAAATTATGTTATGAGGCATTATTACTAGACTTAGTAAATTCTAATGGGAGAAATCTACCAAAAACTTGGCCCCTACCTCTATGGCTCTAACCAAAATCTTATCATTGTTCTACAATAAGTGGCACTCAAACAAAAACGGATTATATGTGGAAGGTGGATTAATAGAGTATGGTTATTTGTGAAAAGGTTCCTCAATTATAGGTACCATAGATAAGTATTGTGTGGTTTTTTATTGATCTTTTTCTAAATATGGTAGCATATTAACTAAATAGTTTGCCAATAAATCCTAGTTTTATGCTCCTATTTGATTATTATAAGAGGGATAAGGATTCATCTCATAATCAATATTATTTACATAGGGGTCTTACACCATTTATTCTTGAAAAAACACATTACTAATCCCTAAATTGTACATGAGTCCACTACGAGTGTAGGAATACATGTTGGGATCCATAGTGAATGTTTTGTGATAGAGAAGGAAGAGAGTTATACAAACTCTAAAAAGACAATGTCTAAAAAGATGATGTTCAAACTTGGTCTATATTTGTCTAAAGGATGGAAAGGTTTATTTAATGATTTGTGATAAAACAAGCTAACATTACACATCTTATACAAAAAGATTAAGTAAATGGGCTGAAAATTAAAATGCCAAACTCTAAGATCAAAGTGTTTCAAATCAATCTAATCTAGGAAATAAACAATTTCTAGGTCTTTTGGCCAAATTTAGCATGAAAATATAGGATAAAACAAGGCATGTGATAGGACTCTTGGCCAAATGACACCAAAAATCTAGACTTCAAAAATAGATGAGATTTTAATCTTATGGATTTGAAATACTTCTAACAAAAACTAGGCATTTGACTCTTGGACATGAACTTGGTCAAATAGGTATAAGGTATGGAACAAAAGGCACTTTAGAGATAGTTTATTTTCTTAAAAGTGATGGTACAAAACTTGGTTATTTTGGCAAATAGGATAGACAAATGTGAATGGTGTAACTGTGCTAGACAAAGAGCCACAAAGGTATAATTGGATTGGCTTGAAGCATGCATGTACAAACTTGAACTCTATGCAAGAAGGTCTATGAAATAATGTTTGAAATTTTTTGAGCAGCATAATAATGATAGAATAATAAAAATACATGACAAAATGTTTGTTTTAAAAACTCTCTAAGGCAAATATAGTTTCTCATAAATTCAACAACGTAACACTACCTTTCCTAACTCAAATGACATACATACCTCCAAAGTTTTGACAATTTATCTAAGGAAAAAATGTATGAATCAAATGAAATCAAGGGAAAATGGGATAAGGAAGGTTTGATTATAGACTTAAAGTGAAATCATTTTCACAAAATTACTTAAGTCTAGCAAGTGGTGATAATAATTATGAGTCTTAAATGGCCTTCAACCCAAATTGGAAATTGCACCTAAGTTACCTCAAGTTTAGTGCAAATGGTGAACCCACATAACACATCAACCTTATGAACTTATGAATGTACAATTTTGAATTTAAGTTATAAATTAAGGACTTAAACAATGTTTGGTAGAAGTCTAGACTCAATTGGACAACATAACTACACCAAAGTGGATGATATGAATCCAAGTTTTTTGATGAACTTCAAACAAGGTAAATTGATGATTCACATGGGAAACATAATGCCTCTTTATTGAAAAAAATGAGGACTATGTGTTGTGGTTTGCATCACTTGTTCACACAAATTTTTGAATATAAACAAGATTTTAATCTAGGAAAAAACCAACTACTTAATTGTTCTTAGGCCCTAAACTAACAAGGTTGCTTGGTATTATTAGAATCCATCAATATACATCATTTGAGAGGATTTTAGTGTTCATTTAAAAGTAAATTCATATTATATAGTAGGGCTTTTACACCCCCCTTCTTTCAAATGATAGTACTGTGACATGGACCTTGAGGCACACCTTGCAATAACAACACTTCTGTGACAAGTGGGGATTTGTCTAAGATTTATAAGTTTTTAAACATTTCTAGGGGGATCAATTATATAATGAATATCATGTCACAATGTAAAATAAAAACACATAATTGGGTGTCCACGACACTTGGCTTATTTTAAAAAGGTCTTGCCCTTTTTGTAACTATTACATCTATCGCTTACTTAGTATAGTATGATGTTCAAAGTACATATACGTCCTATGTGCAACTCCATCACTAGAAGATGGTTAAGTTTCTCAAACCTCTGATCCTGTTAGGAGTGATTTAAAGTTAGTGCTAGGAGATGAAACCCTAGGTCAAAGCTTCCCTAAAGAAATTTTAGGAGGTAATGAAGTCCCCCTCGCAAGCCAAGTTTGCATAAAAATAAATAAATTAATAGAAAGACTTTAGGGTAATTTTAAAGATCACCCAAACTATTACGAGATTTTGGGGAGTACTTTAGATGACATTCTTTCTATGCCTTGGACTAGGCATGTTTGCAATAAGGATGACACTTTTGATTCCAAGGGTTCCCTAAAGGGGATAAATAGAAGAGCATACACATGCAAACCTTCTCTTTGCCAAATAAAAACTAGATTAAACAACTATTGAAGGCAAAAATTTCATAAATGAGTTCATTTTTAAGCACTTAAAGTAAATGTTTGGTGATCTTCTTCTTGAACCCTTGGTCTTAAGTTGTAACTTTGAGAGCATAATCAAAAAATCCCACTCAAACATGCAAAAAAAATCTCTTTAAACCCAAAGTAAGATGCTTAATTAATTTTAAATCACCCAAAATAAAGTTTAAAATGACTTATTTAAGCTAAAAAGGATCTTTTCTTCTTAGATCTTGTTACAAAAAGGTCAATAAATCCTTTAGCTTTGAAGAACTTTGAGGATGAGGCAAGTGTTTTTTTGAATTTTAGCTCTGTATTTCAATCCTACAACTAAACAGAGAAATCCCATGAGTTACAGGGCAATCTTGCAACTTTATGAGTTGTGGTATTATAACTTAACTACAATGGTTTAGTTACAATACCATGACTCTATTTGGAATTCTTGATAATTGTATTAAAATCCTAAAAATTCTTGAGTTGTGGTATTGTCACTTAACCACTATCAGTTTAGTCACAATACCATGACATAGATCAACAATTTGGTGAGTTGCAGGGCAATCCTATGACTTCATGAGTACTGGTATTGTCACTTAACCACTAGTGGTTAGATAAAACCATGACTCAATTAGGCAACCCCATGAGTTTCAAGATAATCCTATGACTGAGTGAGTAGAGGTATTTTCAAACCTACATATAAAGGCAAATTTGGTCTAAAAAATTAGTTAAACATAATACCATGACTCCAAATGATAATCCCATGATTGTGTCTAGGCAAACTTGTGACTTCCAAAAAAATGTATTTTACTTAATTTTTTTCACTCTTTTGGACCTCAAACTCCAATTTTATACATAAAAATGGTTATTAGTTTTATTTTAGTAACCTTATGACCAAATTTGTGAGGCTAGATCCCACCAGACATGCCATTTGTGAACATAGTATTCCAATAGGGGAGATTAGTATTGTGTTAGTGAATAAACCAAGTCAATCAAAAACACACTAAACTAACACCCTAAGATTATATCAAAGGAATAACTTAGTTAACTAAATAAAAATGGAAAACACAATTAAAAAATGAACTAAATACCTTCCTTCACCTTCCTTTGATGCTCCAAAATGCTTGTTGTAGTGGCTTGCTCAGTTTGTGCTCATGGAGTCTGCATCAATGAAGTATGGCTACCTCCATCTCTCCTTGGCACCTTGTTTGGATTTAGCTTGGATTGGATCAATATTTTGGAATTATAACACTAATATTAAATTATTTTGAATTCATTTGGGCATTATAAGTTTGGCATAAAAGAGATTAAAATTCAATAGGCAAGGCCTCTTATTTATAGATTTTTGTAAATGGCTAGAATCAACCTAAACCATCCATCTCAAGATGGATATGTGTGGCTAATGATTAATTAAATTATTAAATTAAAATTTATTAATAATATCATAAATATTTGGGATATAGGGGAATTAACTATGCATGGAGGGTCTTAATAAGGCATGGGAGGCATGAATCTTGATATTTGTGGTATTTATGGCCAGGGATGTCTTTCTAAGAAATGATGTCACATGATGATGTGGATATTCAATATTCATTTACAAAAATAAATTATTCAACAATTTATATGGAATTATTAATTATTATCATGATTTGGTTTAATTATCTTTAAGCATGATTAGGCACTTTGATGCAAACCTTGGCTCTTTGTGTACAAATTAATCAAATTGGTCAGAATGTCTTGTTATTGGCCCAAAATTTGATTAGATTAGAATTAGGATGTTATGTAAAATGTTTTGGATCCATTATTCAATTTAGGATTATTTCAACACTAAATAACAAGGCACATGTATTGTGCAAGATATTTGATAGAAAAGAGCAATCTAGAGCACCCAACTGCAAAATTAGCATTTTGACTCAAAATGATCCAATCAAAGTTAGCTACTTCATAAATTACATTTCCCATTTTAATGATACCCTAGCCAAAATTAACTCTTTAATATATCAATCTCAACTCTTTTAATGTGTTTTAGTGTTTTTAGGCTAAATTGTGCACTTTGGTATAAATTGGTCAAAAACCTGGTTTGAGGGTATCAATGGCCAGTTTTAGGTGTCTACAAGTCTTAAGGACCTATATAGTATTTTAAATTAATATTTAAATTTTGATAGAGTTTTAAATCCTATAACATGTTTCCAAGGTTGAAAAAATCATTAGAGTTAAGTATTCGTTCAACTTTATCTTTTGCATACCCTCATCTCCTTACCTAGGGTTTATAAAAAGTCAGGTTTATATAACCATGATGGCTAATTTTAGTGTCCCTTTTGCCTCAAATAATAATCTTACCATAATAAAATCTTTGTTATTTTTTCCTTTACTTTCCCTTATGTTTTTTCAATCCTTTAACAACCCCAAGAATGCAACTATCTTCAAATCTTAAATATAGTCTTGTGTGTATCATCTTACTAGGCTTTTAAGATTTCCTTTACCTATCAAAATATTTAATAAATTAAGATTATTAAGATATTAATTCATAGGCATTGATTCATTCTTGTATTTCACTTATCTACATGGTATTCATACTTTTACCCTTCTTCCTTTGACATTGACTATTTGGTTGTAGATCATCTAATAAGTATGATTAATCTATCAAGACTCTTTGGTGTATTAGGGAAAAAATAACCTAATGATTATTGAGGTATTTAAGATAACAAGTATTATGTCCTTTTTTTCCACTATAACCTTTCACTTCCACATAGGTTTCAATAGAGTTACACTTTCTCTTACCCTACCTGTAGGTGGTAGTCTTGCATTCTGATTGTGTGAAAGAGAGTAGACCTTACCCTCATGAAAAATTATCCCCATTTATCAACATTTATATCCTTACATGGAGTTATCAATACAATTTCATACATACTCTTAAATACAATGTGACTCATTTATCTAACCTACCCTATCTCAACATTCAGGATTGTAGGATACAGTTTGAGCACCTTGACTGTAAGTGCACAATGAAGGGTGAGGTATGTTTCTTCATCTTCCTCTAGGTCATAAATGGGTTGATGAATTATTTTTCCCCTTTATAACCTTATGAAACACATCAAACTCATCATACCTTCAATATTTCTTCAACCTTGCCAGTATAGCCTTATGTGGATGAGGTAGGAATCTTGACTGAGTATTGCTTCCTTTTAGAGAGTTGATGTGTTGGTATATATTTAGACACTAATATTTTCATCTCATACTTTTTATTATGTCCTTATTACTCCTCAAATATTTATTTCAATTGTTTCTATGCCCAATTGTCTATGTTGTTACAATCAGGCATGTAAGTGATGGTTCTAAGCCTCTTGATTATGTGTGACCACTTGAAGGAGGGTTGATGTTTATTGATTTCTAGAATGAAATAAATTTTTTGGTGACCTTATAATGATCTTTATAACTCATTTATATTACTTTAATTCATCATTCTCTTCATGTTCTTCAATTTTACCATTGCAACCCTGTGTGTACACTTTAGGGTCCTAATTAAGTTTACCCTTTTTGGATCGAGTTAAAGGCACTGGTCTTGCTTGAACTTAATTCTACATCTTAAGTGTTCTTAATATATTCCCATTAATTATTAGGATCATCAATGTCTCTATGTATCTCATCCTAACATTCCTTCATTTTCTTAGCCTATCTTAGGACTATAGGTGATGGTGAGGGCTTATCTTTTCAAGGCTTAAAGATGGGAATGGGATTTGAGTACAGGGAAGTGGGGGTTCATGATGGTAACACCACATGACATGATAATGGGTGAAGTACATTATATTCCATTAAAACATTCTGATGACCCCTATGGCTACCATGTTTCCACTTTAGAAAGGAAATAACAACACACAAATGAAAGCCACATTAGAGATAGGACCATAAAGGGATTTTTTGATCTGATAACTTAGTTAAGTGCTTGGGTAAAATAAATAAGATCTTATGTGGGATCCAAATAACTCACCACCTAATTCAAAATCATCACACACTTCTATTTCATGTATTGTAGACTCTACAAACTACCTAAAACATACAAAGGAAGCAATTTTGGAGGTCTCCTTTCTTTCTAGGCTCAAAAATGTGAACCAAGAGTGGAGGCTATAATTTAATTACCTTGGAGACAATTAAAATCATTGGTTTCATTAGGTAATCTAAAATTACAATGAAATAGTTTCATTCCTGACACTTGCACAGATGGAAAAGACATTTTAACTACTTAACTTCTTAGTGTTTGTTCATAAATCATGGGATATGAATCTAGAAAATAATTCCCATGATGGGGAGGCCATGATACCCTATTCTTCTACCAAATATATTATCTCCTCATTTTCTCTAACCTATATGTATTAAGGAAAAACTTGAGAGCTTGTCCAAGTCTACCAAAGAGATAAATGGAGGAATGGACCAATTTTTCACCTTCATGACCTTAAAAATCAGGTATCTCTTCACATAATACATAGAATAGTCCCCTTATACATATTTATAACTCATTTTGACTATATCCATACTATATGGATTTATATAACCCTATAACTCTTTCAAAACATCATATTTTCTTGTATTTCTTTAAGTTTCAGACCTTAGGATGTCATTAGTGGATAGGAGGAGGGAAAATATAAGTCAAATTACATTTTAAAACAAGTAGTATGGTTTGGGGAAGTTGAAGAGACACACCTTTTCATGTGTGGGGCCCATTTGATGAGTGGGAAGTGGATTTAACCCCTAAAA
Organism: Torreya grandis; assembly: GCA_037957365.1. Classification (NCBI taxonomy): domain Eukaryota; kingdom Viridiplantae; phylum Streptophyta; class Pinopsida; order Cupressales; family Taxaceae; genus Torreya; species Torreya grandis. The sequence goes on along the minus strand of JARHVA010002965.1, from coordinate 1,423,115 downwards.
TAGAACTTTATACATATGAAACCATCCTATGATGGATTTATGATGGATATGGGACTCTTAAGAGGTTATTCATAATACCATATGATATAAACAACCTTTTCACAAAGTTTCATAATGTAAGATGACTTATATATCATGTTTAAAGGGTCACTTAGTAAATTTAGGGGTTTATGAAGGCTTGAAACTATTTTGAATGAATATAATATTGTCACCAAATCTTGTACCCTAGAAGAGGGTGTTCAACCCTGTTCAAGGTTTGGAAAACATGGGAACACTTCTAAGTATGTGGGTGTACCTATAGTAGAAGTGGGCCTTTATATTTAAGGGCTAATTCCCTAAATGTATCTTGAAGTGCTTTCATCTATGCTAATGCTTGATTGTGGGGAAAAGACTTATAATTTTAAAGAATTGAAACTATTATAATGGGGTGATACACCCATGATGTTTTCCACATGACCATCAAATTTCATTCAATAAGAAATAAAGCATATAGACTAGTCTCGAGTCCTAAAAGATTCTAACATGAGTGTTTCAATATAAAAGTGATATGTATAAAACAACACAAGTGAAATGAACTAGAGGGAAAATTTCACACTCTAAGGACAATCATACACTTGAAAGGAGATTAACACACTTGATTACACTCTATATGACTTGTTATAATGAGAGTTTCTTGTAGAAGACATGAAAGGACAAAGGATAGAATGACTAAACTTAACCATTCATCACTTTGCACACTTGAAAAATATGTTCTTGAACTCAAAACCATATCACTTGAACTATTCTAAGGATAAATGTGACATCAAACTAGCAGGGCTTCACCCTACTAAGTGTGGTCTATCTTACGAAGGCAAAAATGGTAGCTACTTATAGAATTTTAGAAATATGAGAAAGAATGAAGTTCAAAGGTCACTAAAACATGTCTAATCAATAAATAGTTAAATAAGAGGGGACTAGAGTATGAAATGTACCATGAATGTTTCCCAAGAAAAATTTACATATAAACCATGATAAACTCTTCAAAATAGTGTAGAGACTCTTCAACTAACCTTTATGAAACTGCCTTCATCATGGATCATCTCTTAAGGATTTAAAACTAAATTGGAGAGATTTGACACATATGTATTATTTAAGGGAGGTTGATACATGATATGATAGTAATAATATGTGCTCCTAACTATTATATATATTATAGACACATATATTCATCATCATTCATTATTTTCTTGGACTTCATTCTTCACATTTGGTAGTTTATTCATCTTGGGTCTTTGACTAAGCTTTCATGCTATCATATGAGTCTGAAAAGCTTAATTTTATATATAATCCCTAATCCTACATAATTTACCATGATTAATTCCCTTTCCATGTTTATCATTCCATTATAACTATGCATATTACTGTTTGGACATATAGCCTCATCTTGCCTATCTGGAACTCGATTGAGTTTGATTTGTCAATATTTTTTAGAGTCTTTTTGATTTTATATTTAACACCAGATATTTATCATTGACTTGGGATGTTGAGATTATGAATTATGGTAACATTAAATTCAATCTGAGATCCTTAACCTTTGACTCTCACTTTCACTATTAGATCTAGATGTATATTTGAACACCAAGCATTAGATTTGCCTCCATTTGAATTCAAATGGCTAATTTACGAGACTTTATTTTGATTTTCATGTGCCTATCATTGAAATTCATGCAAGCATCATTTATTTCCATGCATCCATCATAATGTGAACCTTAATGGTTAATTATTGAGGCTTGATTTGGATGTTTGCATGATTGTCACTATCTTCTTGTTCACCTTTAAAGATTTATATCTCAAGATAGAGAGCTCATAAAGACACCATATTTGTATGGGATGTTCTTATAACTAAGGGAATTAATCACATGTGATATTTTGGCCACATAAGTCTTTTTAAGCACATTTATAATATACACAAGTGAGCTAACTTATCCGTTTTTGTATGACATCCCATGACAATTTGGTCTAGTTAGAGTTGTGTTATGAGATTTTAATTAATTATATATAGCTCCAATAAGTTCTTTATGCATGTGAAAAATTCTCCCATGACTCTAAATTTTTCAAACACCATGAAAACTTGATACTTACATATAAGACCCCAAAATGTCCCATAAGTGACTCATATTGACATAAGACTTAATTAAACTATGAACAAAGTTAAAATGACATTAAATTACATAAAATGAACTAAAAAATACCCTATGAAACTATGTTATACCCCTATATAAGTTTTTAACTATAGGGGGTTGACCCATTTTGACTTGTGATCAAAATGGTCAACATCTTTAGTGATTTCCCAAGGGTGGTATGCTTGTTATGCCATGACCAGTTGCATAATCCTATCCATTGGTATATGGAGTTACATGTATACCATTTGACACAAAAATTACCTTTGAAAACACATCAAACAATAGAAAATAACAAGAACAAGACACAAGATAAGAAACACACATGTGCTCAACTAGAACACTTAGGGAACATGACCCATACAACTAAAACAAAACACGCACCTATACTAATATTTAAAAAAACTCATATTCAGGTGAAACATCTGATCACACCTCAACTAAGGTAAAAAATGGTTCCCCTAACATCTTCATCACTCCATGAAGGGACCATAATATGAGGATCATGGTCATCACCAATCACTTACATATGGAGGTGATTAAGAAGCCTATCACCTTTGAATCTTCTTAGGTCCACAAGTGAACTATCTAGGACATTCATGAATTATATTTATTTATTTCTGATAGCCTTGGTTGGAGTTGAAAATATTGTGATCTGCATCATATCCATTGGATGTTCTCCAAAAAATGCAGACTGAAGTGTATGATATTATTTTAAACCTTATCTTTTTCTAGGATAGTAAGTGATTGATGTTTCAAAGAATCAAGATCCTCTTCTTCATGTTATAATACCTTTAAATATTTCTAAAAATTAGGTTTGTATCCTAACTATTCTTTAGGCACAACTTCTACCTTAACCTCATTATCCATGTCAACAACTTTTTGGATACTAGCATCATCAAATTGTTTCATGATAGTAGATTCTTGATCAGAAGAATGACACTCATATGTATGATTGATAGAAAACTAAAAATCATGATCATTAGTCTCATTAAAAATCTTGACATTAGATATATAATCTCTTGGAGAAAAGGGAGACTTACCCAACTTGTCAAACATCTTGCATATGGCATTAAGCTTTTGCCATAGTTCTTCTTCATTCACAATGTGAGACTCTTGTTCATGATTATTGAGACCATAAACATCATGTTTATTAGATAAATTAATCAAATCAGATTTAGACTTCTTGAGAGGAGTAACATTCCCAAGCTGATCAAACTTATGACATATAACATCAAAACTTTTCCACAAATCATTCTCGTCCACCTTATGAGTGTCATCATGCAAAGCATACTCATCACTAGTATAGATAAATACATAATTTTTCACAGTATGGTGATCAATTATATTCATCAATCTATGATCAACATGTTCATGAATCATATATTTACCTTTAGTAGCATGAGAATGTTTGAAACTCACCTCAGCTCCTTCAAATGGCTCTTCATGCATGATATAAGTCCCAAGGTCAGTTTATTCAAAGTATGAATAAGGATCACATCCATATGCATCTACAACATACTCATCCAAGAAAAAATTAGAGATTCCTTGAATTTTATAAGCTCCATCATCCACATTACACTCCTCCTTCTCATGAGCAACATAATTCAGGTTAGAGCTTATTTCAATGTATGGCTCAATGTGAAACCTTACAAGAGGTTGAGTTTGAATGGTCACTTCAGTTCCATATCTTGTCATAAAGGCCAAGAAAGACCAATCATCTAAGAGATAATGAACTATCTTGGTTTTAAATTCTCTTGATAGGTAGATTGCAAAATGAGTTGGGATGTCTACAACAACTATATCTTGAAGGATAGGAAAACTAAGATAATCATGTATGAAGACCCTCAAATTTTTTATTAGACCTATGGTCTTAGAAAGTGTACTATCTAGATAGATCACTCCTTTGATATGAGTCTCATATTTTATTCCTAGATTATTAGCTATAACTTTGGGCATGATTGAGGTATAGGCTCCACTATCAACTATGCAATTATGAACCAATTTGTGAGGTAAAATGGTGGATTTTTATTAATCCTAGTATATGGTTAAATAATAGTATTAGGATAATTTTAATGGATAACATGACTATTAATTTTATTCAAATATGAAGGACTAGTAGGAATAGTGAACAATTACTTTTGTAACAACTCTTTTTGGCTAGGTATATAAAGGATATCCCACAAGGAGATAGATTTTTTAGCACTTTTTAAGGAATCCATTATGTTTAGAACACTAGTAGTCACATTTTATTGAGTCCTTAGAGGTAAATAATTCATTTTAAATTGAGGTATGGAGTCACCTTGATCAAAATTTATCACATTTTGACTGGATAGAGGTGTAAGAGCTTTTGGAACTACCACACTTATAGCCATGCCTTACTGCCTTACAAGAGGATTGGATGAGCCTATGGGCATGCTACTAGCACATCTTATATCTTTCCTCTTGGATCTATTATTTTATTCAATAGAGGATCTTTGATATAGTACAAAATTTTATTTCACCAAGAAATTGTTGAAACTTTCACCTTCAAGCTGCCAACCCTCATTAACTTGCATCATCACTTCTTCAGTTGATAAGAGGGGAATGACTCCTCCCTAAGAAATAATAGATTTATCTCCACCTTCATTATCATCCATTAATTTTATCTTTTAATAATCTTCTCCTTGCACCAAATTTATATGAAGTGGTTCCATCTCTCTTACATTGGTGGTAGAGTTAGGATTGTATGCATTGGTAGGCTTGTTGGAGTTACGATGTCATTAACCTCTTCCTCTTCCATATTGATGACCAAAACATTTTTGATAAGGATATGAATTCTACTGGTCACCTTGCTACATATTTTCATGTCTATTTTGAGCTTCTAAGGCTAGGAACTTTGCTTTCCCATCAATATTATTTTCTACTTGCTTAGCCTTGGTATTGGCATTAGGAAGTTGGGTTACATCTAGAATGTTAGAAAAAATATGAGACAATTAAGGAATAAACACCTTAGGAATCAATATTATAGCTTGGATGAGACCATTATTATCTTTTATAGTAATTTCATATGCTTCAAGGAGAGTGAAACCCCCCATGGATTTAAGCATGATAGAAATTTTAGTACTAATGGGTCTCAAGTAGGTAGGAAATAAAAAACTAAGAGGTGGCCTCATGGGAGGAGGCAATATAAACTAGGTCTTTTAAAACCTCTCATTAAAATCATGCATCATTTCTTTGGATCCTTTTTTGATCACATTTATTTGATGTATGAGAGAGGCATGATCACTTTCATTTCCAAATCTTGAGGTCAACAATACTCCAAAATCATCCCATGATGTAATTCATCCACCTCCTAGAGTCTTATACCAATCAAGAGCTTTCCCCCTAAAGGACATGGAAAGGAGTCTAATAGAAATGTTCTCTTGAGTGATATTATTGAAGATAAAAATTTTGGAGACATCCCTAATGTGATCAGTAGGTGTAATATGACTCTCACCATTGAATATGGGCACACCTTTTTTGTCATTGGGAGGAATAACATCATATGCTTGAAGGTGGAAAATATTTTTAGTGTTTAAGGTAGGGAAAGCATGAGGTCTAGCCATATCTTCTTCAATCTCATAAAAAAATTCAATTTATTTAATTTCTTCAACCTCTTCCTCTCTATAAAAATATATTGGTTCTCCAAAGGGCATATCAGACCAAGGATTTAAACTTCAAGGGGAAGTTCAAGATGAATAGGTGGATTAATGGTATTGAGAACTCTACTAGAGGATTACCTAGTGAGAACCATGAATTATGACATCAAGTTTATAATAGGACAATGGTCTTGAACTAGATCTTACCTTGATGGAGTCACCAAATGTTGAGTAGCACACCAATTTTTAGCTGATGTTGTCAAGACCAACATTAACCTTAAGAAATTATCTTGAAGATAATGGGTCCCATCGAGCATACTAGAATAGTTATCAAAAAATATTTAACATTAGAATAGGGTGTTCAATCCTCTTATATATTTGGGAAACATGGGAACACTTCAAAGTATGTGGGTGTACTTATAGTGGAAGTAAGCCTCTAGATTTAAGGGTTAGCTCCTTGAATATATCTTGAAGTGCTTTCACCTATCCTAATTCTTTCTTTTGAGGGAAAGAGCTAAAATTTAAATGAATTAAACCTATTATAATGGGGTGATATAACAAGATGTTTTCCACATGATAATCACATTTCATTCACTAAGAAATAAAGCTTATAGACTAGTCTCAAAGTCCTAAAGGATTTTAACATGAGTGTTTCAATATAGAGGTGAGATGCATGAAACAACATAAGGAAAATGAACCATATGGAAAATTTCACACTCTAAGGATAATTTTACACTTTAAATGAGCCTAACACACTTGAATACACTCTATATGATCTACTAGAATGAGATTTTATTACATAAGACATGAAAGGACAAGGAAACGTAAAGGATAAAAATCATTAAACTAACCATTCATCACTTTACATACTAAAACAAGATATTATTGAACTCAAAACTAGATTGATTGAATTATTATAAGGCAAAATATGACATCAAAATAGCAAGGCTTTAAAATACTAGGTGTGGTCTATCTTACAAAGGCCAAAATGGTAGCTACTTATAGAATTTTAGAGAGAGGAGAAATAATGAAGTTCAAAGGTCAGTAGAACACATGTCTAATCGATAACCAGTTAAATTTTAGGGGACTTGAGTATGAAATAGACCATGAATCATTCTTAAGACAAATTTACATATAAACCATGACAAACTCTTTAAAATAGTGTAGATACTCTTCAACTAACCTTTATGAGACTACCTTCATCATGGATCATCTCTCGAGCATTTGAAACTAAATTGGAGAGAGTTGACACATATGTACTATCTAAGGGAGGTTGAAACATGATATGATAGTCATAATATGTTATCCTAACTACTATCTATCTTTTAGACATCTGTATTCATCATCTATAGTCATTTGTTACTTTCGTAGACTTCATTCTTCATATTTAGTAGTCACTATTCATCTCAGGTCTTCGATTGAGCTTTCATGGTAGCATATGAGTCTAAAGAGATTTCTTTGCTACATAATCTTTGATCCTATGTATTTTATCATGTGGCATTCCCTTTCCACATTTCTTATTCCATTATAACTATGCCTATTATCATTTGGACATGTAGCCTTATCTTTTCCATCTAGAACTCAATCACATTTGCTCTATCAATCTCATTTGGAGTCTCTTTGATTAGAACTTCAATGTTGGATATTGATCATTGATATGGAGTCCCAATAATATGACATCTGGTAGTATTACATTCAATCTGATCTCCTTGACCTTTAATTCTCTTTTGCATCATTAGATATGGATGTATATTCGAATGCCAACCATTAGATTTGCCTCTATTTGAATTCAAATAGATCCTTTAAGAGACTTTATTTTGGTGTCCATATTCCCATAATTGATTTTTGTGTGACTATCATTGATTTTCATGTGCCCTTCATAATTTTAAACCTAATGGTTAATTATTGAGTCTTGATTTTGACATTTGCACTATCATCACTATCTTCTTATTCAACTTTAAAGATTTATATCTTGAGATAGAGAGCTCATCAAAACACCATATTTTTAGGGGATGTTATTATCACTAAGGGAATTGATTTCATGTCATCATTTAGCCACATGAAGCTTTATAAGCACATTTATAATATACATAAGTGAACTAACCCATCTATTTCTATATGGTGTCTTATGATGGTTTAATCTAGTTAGAGTTGTTTTATGAGATTTTACTTAATCATAAATAGTTATAATAAGTTCTTGAGGCACATTAAAACTTTTCCCATGATTCTAAAATGTTTAAACACCATGAAAACTTGTTATTTGCATATAAGACCCAAAAATGACCCCTAAGTGACTCATATTGACATAAGACTAAATTAGAATATGAAAAAGGGATAAAATGGCATTAAACTAAATCAAATAAACTACAAAATACCCTATGACATTATGCTAGACCCCTATGTAGGTTTTTAACTATAACAGGTTGAGCCATTTTGACTTGTGGTCAAAATGGTCAACATATACTATAGATGACAACCTAAGATATAGTTTAGAATTTATGTGATGACCCAAAAAAGGATTGGAAACAATTTTATCATGGTAAAAAAGGTCCTTCTTGATAAAAATGTTAAAATAGGCCTAAATTTCATGAGAATTAGAAACCTTAATCTTGTCAAATTACCTTAACTTTTGCTAAAGATCCTTAATCTTGTCAAATAATGCTTAGACCACCATCTATGCCTCAAAACCACTTTGAAACTCTCTACCCATCCAAGGGTCACCATTACTACTATCACATCAATTAAGAACCCAAGACAACTTATGACATATGATGATCTCTTCAAGCAATGACTAGCTCAAACATGAAACCTTAAACCATGCTAACAATTTTTTTAAGAAGCCAAGAGGGGACCATGACAAGATATAGACCACTTATATTCAACCTATAAAGGGGTTTCATGGAAATATTTCATTTTTATGAATTGAAATTTTTCTTGGGAGGCCAAATTTTCAACACTTTTAATGACTCATAGGGGTGACCAACTTGCTAGGTAAGGGAACCCACTAATTCTTCATGATAATGGCAAGACTCATACCTGACATCATGACTTAAATGACCATATTATTGGATGGAAAAATATATTATAACCTTATAACACCTATTTAGGGACTAAAAAATAACCACACTCAAGGAAACACATGAAAAAAATGACATTTAATACCTAAGAAACAACAAGATAGGGCACAAGGTAACTAAAACAACTACACACCATATTTATATATGACACACTTATTGAAACAAAATACTATTAAAAACTAACCTAAACAAAAATAATTTCTCCTTAAAGATAAAATAAAAATGTCCTTTGATCATCATGACACCATGAAATCAAATTACTATGTAATGACTAGAAAGCAATCAGGTATTGCTCATTAAAGGAGGACTTCCACTTGTAGCTAGAGACATTGTCATGCTTATAGTCTCTTAGAATGGAAACTAGGATCTCTTTCTCCATTATAAAGTACATAAGCTAGCTAGGTGAGTCAAGCACCTATTAATATTCATCCCATATCTATTTATTCCACATTAACAACCTTAATTTTGCCTTACCTATAGGTTTTTCTTGAGCAAGCTAAATGGTTTGAGGTAGATCTTGTAGCATGATTGGATAATTGACTTCAAGGATAGGTGAATATTTTTTTAGGAAATATTGAGGCAAATTTAATTAAATTTCATTGAAAAATATTAATGAGGTATCTAAATATGGAAAAAGAAGCTAATAACCTTATGTGAAGACCTCAAACAAGTCACCTTTAAGTGGGATAACTTATTAGAATGACATGCTTATAGGGTTGCCTTATTATTGTTTGGTGATACTAAATTATTTAGTTTGAATAATATCATGGCATGATTCTATAGGAGATTATACTTCTCTTATTATGTTAAACAAATATATTAACTAATCCTCACATGATTCTAGTTTGATTATACTCTCTTGTTTCATAGGGGTTGAGGTAGGCATAAACATAGGATAGTTTGATGAATGATGTGCAACCTCTATCATAGGTATCCCTTTAAAACTCTATATCAATTTCTATTTTTAGTAAGTTAATCTATTAAGAAAAATGAATGGAAATATACTAAAATATTATGGCACACCTGGTGGGACCCTAGGTCTTATTATTTTTGTTTTATTTCATTATGAAATCGTTCATTAGTTGAATTTTCTTGATTATTTATTTTCATTCAAAAAATAAAAAGTTTAAAATTCTTGTTTTCCTTTTTAAGGCTTAAAAATAATTACATTCATCTTCTACTTGTTTAGATAATACTCATGGATTAATATAGGTGGATTAATACATCATGATAGTCACACTTTATCACACATGACCAAACCACACTAATATTAAAACAAGCATCAAAACATTTCCTACCTAAGGTAGACCCACTTGGATTTCATCACCAAGGGGAAACCTAATTCAACGTACCCATCAAGTCTTAAATTTTTGGTAAAGAAGTATAAATGATAAGAACTTGATACCCTTATCTCAATGGTGTGTGAAGTGAGGGGGTATGCCCTAATACCAAGCCATGTACTTCTTTCCAACATAGAATTAGGCCTTAATGTACCTTTGGGTATATAGATGTTCCCATCTTTAAATAAAACCTTAAATAATCCTTAGATTACCATTTATTAGTATCTTAATTATCCCATCCCCCCATCACATTCTAAATTTATTTTCTTAAATAGTAAAAATATTTCAAGTACATTTAGTAATCTATGTGTTTTATTTCACTAAAAGTGAGATAAATCCAAAAAAGTCTTATTCTTATTTTTGTTGTGTTTTTATTTTTCTTATCATTCATATTCCTTGATGGAATATTTTGTAAGAACCCCTACATCTCTCAAATCCATCAAGGATAATCTTCCATAGTTTTATATTCAAGGATGCCTTGGGTTTGATAACATTTTAGATAGTAACCCAATATCTCATAACCCCTATCTTACATCATGATAAAGACATATCCCTATTTATCCCCTTCTTAAATTTGACCTATTTAGACATATTACATCCCTAAAATGATCTATTAGACACTTAGTGGATATGGTTTTAACCATGGGCCCTCAAACACCACTAATAACTAGTCCTCATGTGAAAAATAACACCAACACAATACCACCACCAAAAACTTGTCCTCATGCAATAAATATCACCAACACATTACCACTACCAAAAAATAGTAATCATCCTATTTCCACCACTAATATTGGAACAAACCAACCACCCCCAAAAACATCCAATCCTTCCATAACTACCATTATAACCCATAACACTATCACTTGATAACCTACATCTCATATACCACTTACAACCCCCATATACTATCTTACTTTGAAGTGAGACTAACTCTATCAAACAAAGGAATAAACAATAAAGTTTCCAAATTTGAATGACAAATTAACCCAAGTTTTAGATTAAGGTAAAAAATAGGTTTTGAAGGGACCCCAAAACCCTGATACAAAGATAGAAAGATGAAGCATTTACGACCACGGGCAAAACCTAAAACCTACTACAGATAAGTAGAATAAATAGGTTTTATATGGACCTAAAACCATCTAAAAAACCACAAGTCAAAACCCAGGTTTTACATAGACCTAGCTACACCATAGTCAAAAGATTACAAAAAACTAGGAAACAGGACCAGATAACACAACCAACTAGAAGAACCAAGCTATTCTTCCAGTTCCAAAATCATTTTCACTACTTCCTTACCTTTCACAGTAGTATCCTGAATGGCAATAGCCATAAACATGGCTTCCTCTTGCATAGCTTTCTTTCTTGAGCTCTGTCTCATCCTCTTGCTAGACCCCTCCAAGGATTTGATCTCCTCATTAGCTCTTTTTCCAATATTAACAGCTACAGCACATATGTTAGATGTAACTTCCTCCATTTTCATTCTGCTCTCCTTGATGAGTTCCCTTAGGTTGTTCTCATAGTCTTTGAGCTTGATGGGGATGTCTCTCATCTATTTTTCCATGTTATTGATTTTGTTCCAAACTGCCTTCTGGTTGTCTTCCATAATTTCCATTTTCCTTTTGAGATCCATTATCTCCTTAAACATCCATGAATCAAGTTGGAGGATAGCCTCTTCTTTGCAATTAAACCATCTCATAGGTGTGTGCCTTCCATCATTCTGCATTTTATCACTCCACTCTTCCGTGTTCTTATTAGGACTGTTCCCACCTTCTTCAATGTGATCCTCTCTTCCCCTTTGATTCTGTTCCTTAGTTTCAGTTCGCACTTCCAGGTCCGTTTCTTGGTTGTCAGCCTGAATTGTGTTTTCCCTCTCATTTTTTGAAATAGGGTCCTCAACAGGGTCATCCAAGACTTTATCATCCTCAAACACTTGTTGGTTTTCCTCAGAGTCATCTTCACTATTTTCAGACTCCTCCTCTATGTTGACTCCTTTCTCATTCTTCTCTTGAACTTCTTCTTCCTCATTGGAACTTGTATTTCTACTTTCTGTTCCTCCCTCTTCCTCCAAGCTTTCCTCCCCAGACTTATCAGTTCTCTCCCACTCTGTGTCCTCGTCAACATTTTGATTCTTGACACTAGGGGGCTTGATTTTGATTTTATCTTTCCCTTTAACAATTTCACTCTTGTTACTCCGTGAATCCTTATTTTTCCCCAGATAAGGGTTCATAACCATGGCCTTGTTCTTGCAATAGCCTTCAATTATCAGAATTAATCCTTCATGCAGAATAAGACATGTTTCCTTCTTCCTGTGAGCGAATAAACTTTGGACCAAAGAGAAACACAGATAAAAGGGAAAGGAAATTCTTAATTTGTGTCTGAAATGATTTAGGAATACAAAGTGGAATTTGTGGAATCTCTTGCTTCTTCCATCAAGGATGAAGTACTCCTGAATATAGCATAAGACATCCCTCTAAATGCCCTTAATCTGTTTCAGTTCAAAGAAATCCCCATTCTTTTCTAGCTTCTACTCTTCAATGTCCGTCTTAGGGAATTCACAAAAGGCCTCATTTGAAATGCTAGTTTGCTTGGAGAATTTTATTCCTTCCACAGGCAGCCCCATAACCTCTGCTATAAATTCCTCTGTTAGATTCACTGTAATGCCATGCAGAGTGACCCTATCATCAATCTAGTTTTTGAAAAAAGCCATTGTAATATGAGGTTTTGAACCATGGAGCCTTTCCATATATTTTAAAACCTTCCCTCTCTGTAGGATTCTCCAGACATCTTGTTTTGCTCTCCACTCTTCGCAATTTTTGGGTTCCTGCTTCCTTAGTTCTCCTTTCCTTACGTGAGCCATGTAGATTTCTTTTGATACCTAATTCACTTCTCATTCTTGAGGGCCTTCCTTTTTAATGATTGTAAACCTTTCTCCACGAAGCCACTCCTCCAACTCATTAGTTTTCTATTACAAGCTAATCTTTCCCTCCTTTGCATGAGTTGCATCATGATGAATGAGTGTTCTAAGATCCACATTATTTTCTAATGTTTCTTGCCACCTCACTTTGTGTCTTGTTTGGACTGCATAATTTGCTAACCAATCTGTAACTCCGTTGGCTTCAAGGTAGGTGTGGGTAATTGTTACTTTTTCAATTTTTTTGATTAAAGTTTTCATCTCCATCACCATAGCCTCTATAGTCCATGACACATAATATTTATTGTTTAGAATATTTATGATATTCAATGAGTCCCCTTCTAGCCATAATTTAGAATATCCCGAATCCATAGCTAGTTTGATGGTTTGAAGGGCAGTAGAAGCTTCAACAATATGACAATTCAACTTTCCAATGGGGATTGCAATAGCATCGATTACATTTCCTGTATGGTTTCTCAAGACTCCTTCGCATCCTACATTCCCCGAATTCCCTTTAGTAGCTCCATCAAAGTTTCCTTTAATCCACCCTTGAGGGGGGACATTCCAAATAACACCTAATCTAGGATTTTTAGGTTTACCATTAGAATTTTCCATTCTTAAGGGATTATCCACTTGAAAGGTTGGGTTTGGATTCCTTTGCAATGAAAAATTCTCCTTAATAGCTCTAATGATGTTCTGCCCCACCACCCATCTAGGAAGTTCTTTACTTCTAAAAATCTGGTTATTTCTTTCCTTCCATATTCCCCACCAAATATGGGGAAGAGTTAGTTTCCATAAAAATATAACTTTAGGATTCTTGGAGGGACAATACCAACTTTTAAGAGATAATTCCACATTTTTGTGGTGAATCCAAGCAATACTCCACAGATTGAGGATTTCTTTCCAAACTTGCTGCGTAAAAGAATAGTTCACAAACAAGTGATCTATATCTTCGAAGCCCTTCTTACAAAGAATACACCTGTTCACAATATATATTCCTCTTTTCTGTAAATTTTCCAGAGTCAAGATTTTATTTTGGAGGAGGGTCCAGAAGAAGATTTTGATTTTAGGGATGAGCCCCTTTATCCAGGCCTTCATCCACAAAGGTTTGTTGCCATTTCCCTTTGAAGTGAAAATGGAAGAAACTTTAAACTGTCCACTAGGCTCATTATGCCAAACAATCTTATCTTCAAGATTAGGGTAGAGAGATATAGCATTTAGGGATAGTTGTATATCCTTGAAATCTTGATCAAGATTAGTAAGGTTCACCCAAGATTTGTTCTACCAGTATTGGTTAACCATTATTCCCAATCTTTGCTTACATCGGTCTATTGCTTCTTTATCTTGGATTTCATCTATCAAAGGTTTTCCTTTTAACAAAACATCCTCCCAAAATTTCACCTTTTTTCCATTGCCAACTTTCCAAGAGCTTCCTTATTCTAAAATTTGTTTAGTACCCTGAACTGCCCCCCATATGGTAGATGGATGGGAGATGTCAGGGTAAGAAAAGAAATCAGAAAGGGACTTTGCCTTGAATAAATACTTATGCTTCCATATTTTGCTCCATTCTTTATTTTCCTGATAAACCCTCCATCCCTGCTTGGCTAAGAGAGCTGTGTTCATACTTCTAATTTTCCTTATTCCCAGTCCTCCTTCCCTGACAGGTTTACTAATGTTATCCCATGCAATTAAAGGCATTCTCTTTTTCTCCTCAGTACCTGTCCAAAGAAAGTTTCTCTGAATTTTTTCAATAGCTTCTGCAAATTTGGTGGGAATTCTGAAAAGACTCAAAATATAAGTGGGTATGCTTTGAATACTTGCTTTGAGGAGGGTAAGCTTTCTTGCCTAACTTAGAAAGTTACCTTTCCATCCCGCAAGTTTCTTGCTAAATTTGTTAATAAGTCCTTCCCAAAAAACATCAGGAACTTTCATCCCAAGAGGGAGACCCAGGTAAGAGGAGGGGAAAGATCCTATGGAGCATTCAAGGATTTTAGCTATTTTGTTATGTCTATGACTTGGGGTATTAGTGAAGAACACTGCACTTTTGTTCCAGTTAATCAGTTGTCCTGAGGTAGCTGAATATAAATTTATAGCTTTTTTCAAAGTTCTTGCTTCTGTGACTTTAGATTGCCCCATGAAAATAGTATCGTCAACAAATTGACCATGGGAGCATATTAAAGGATGCGAAGAGGGTTTCAGACCCTTAAATAAACCTTTACAGACTAAGTCCCCTATATATCATCCCATACTATCAGCCATTATTATAAAAAGAATAGGGGATATAGGATCCCCTTGTCTCAATCCCCTTGACGGTTTAAAGAAGCGAGATGAACTCACAAATTAACCTAAGTTATGTAACCCAAAAGAGAAAGATATGTGTATTAGCCCCATGAATTGAGGATTAAATATAAATCAATCAGTGTTTGAATCCAAACTTGTAAAATTTAAAGAAAAACTCAAATAAGGATAAATTAGGATTTGATGAAAACAAGCTAGATAATTTTGAAAAATGTGACTATTCTTAGATAAATATTCAATAAGGCTCAAATGATTGGTTACAACAATGATAGTTTGGATGCAAGATAAAACATGTCTTTTGAAATAATTTGGGTAGCGTAATGACATTTATCACCCCCAAAAGATGTGATAATGGTTGGTTTTTTCAAAAACTTCAAAAGCACAAGATTTGAAATGATCTAGGTAGCATAACAATACCCACCTGAATTAAATGTTACTCATAATGTTTTGACACAAATATTTACTAAGTTAAATCAAAGTGTTAAATGGATAGCATAACATATCCTCAAATAATGGAGTGATGTTGGACACATGATTCATTCATAAAATGGTTTAAAAAACAAGTTTTAGTTATAACACACCAAATAATAAATGACCAAAATACAAGTAAGTATAGTCATCCTAAATCCTATCAGGGTATGGCAAAGTAGGGTTGACTAAAACTAATTTAGTTTAAATTGTCTAGATAGATCCCATGTGTACACACTTTCATATATGTACACAAGAGAAAAATCATGTTAATTGAGTCTACATCAATTTGCTTGTTGTGAAAAGTTCTTATCCTTTTCACAACCACTACATCCAACACTTGGTCAATGTAGTGTGATGTCCATATTGATCATACATCTCGGGCTTAACTAGCCACTAATGGAGATGGTTTAACCAATCAAACCACCATCTTAGTGGGGTGATCCTAATTTGTAAATACTCTCATAGAGAGAGGTTAAAGATGATGCTAGGAGATGAAACCCCAAGTCAAAGATTCCCTATATAAATAATGGGAGATAATGAAGTCCCCCTCATAAACCAAGATGCATGAAAATAACAAGATAAGTAGAAAGAATTTATGGTCATTTTTAGATCACCCAATATTATGTGAGTTTGGGGAGAGCTTAGGTGATGTTATTTTTACACCTTGGACTAGGCATTAAAATTTAATGGAAAGGAACTTTTTATCCCATGAGTTCCCTATAGGGAAGGTGGGATAGCATATGTGTGCTATATTTTTTACTAAAAAAACAACAAACAAATAATTTTGTAAACAATTGAAGTGAATTTGATTTGTTGTACCAAATTGAAATGATTGATTATGTTCTTTACTAACCCTTTGGTTTAAGTGAAAAAATGGAAATAATTTTCAAACAACCAAATGAATCACAAAGAATCTAAGTTCATTTTTTTAATCCCAAAGATTGAAGTGTTCAAGATTTATCTTATGTTTATTATTAAACACCCATTTGAAAAAGTTTCAAGACTTAAACAATCATTTTAAGCACCAAATTTGAAATATTTATAAGATTTAGCATGCTAGATTCATTTTAGGCACCAAATACCAAATATGTGAAAACTAACACATTCAATTTTATACCCAAATCAAAATGTTTGAAATTTGACAAAGTTCTTTTTAAACTTGAATTGAAATATTTGGTTAGCCAAAAACAAGCAAATTGTATTCAAATCAATCCTTGTCCCCTACAAAAAACAAGACTAATATGTCTTGATTATAAGCTCTTTTGTGTTTGGTTAAATGAACCTTGAATTTGAGCTCTTGGGTTTTAATTTAATTTTACACAATGACCACCGACGATCATATACAATCATTAATAGTTTAAAGGCAACCATCATCGATCAATTAGAGATAATTGGTGGTGGCTAAGTATAATCATCGCTAGTCAATAAATACCATCAACAAAGACCTGTCAACTTGAAGGTAAAACCTCAAAAATAAAATAAAAAACACTAAGTTAGGTTTGGTTAGTGTAAAGATCAATAAAACTTGTAAGGTTAAGTCTACAAATAAGATCTAGATGATCTTGAAACTTAGAAATTGATAAATGAGATAACAAAAAGAATCAAAATGAAAGATTTAGGTCTATTTCTCCCTTTCAACTTAACCATTGATGGTTACATATAATAATAATTGGTTAGGTAAAATCATTGGTGGTCAGGGCATAACCATTGATGGTTTCACCTGGTCATCAATGGTCACTATGTAAAGCCAAGAATTTAACAAAAATTAAATCCATCCAAATCAAAGTTAGAAAATCAATTTTAGAGAGATTCAAGAATCTAAATGAATATTTAAAAAGTACATAATGATCTCCTTGCTATGTGGGATGCATTCGTCCCATTGGACATACCATTTGTGATCAAGGAATCTAAGGAGGTTGGCTAGATCATATGTTAGTTCAAAATGAAATCAACTCAAAATGACTCAAAATGATAACTTTCACACTAACAAGAAGACAATACCTTTCCTAAATCAAAGAGGGGATCATAGTGAACAAATAAGAAATGATAAAATATCAATAAAAATACAAGAAAACATATATTCTTACCTTCCTTGAATGCTCTAAGAGGTTTGTTCAATTAGCTTGCTCAAATTCTGCTCAAGAAGTATTCATCAATGGAGTGTGGTTACCTTCATTTCCTCTTATCACCATGTTCAATTCTTTTCTTGGATTGATGATTCAATTTCTTGGCTCAA